>JAQIXX010006442.1:0-12206 GCA_034700605.1 Willowsia nigromaculata
TATGCGATTTCGAAACTTTAAAATGGCATTAAATAAATGCTTACATGCCGTTTTAGGCCGGGCTTAAAACTAAGTGCGTTGTTAAGAAAAGGGTTCAAAGGATCAACTTCTCTTATATTACGTCGGTTTGTAAAAGTTTAAACAAAATGTAATGTACATACATGTATTCGTATACCTCTGGACGCAGAGGTTAACAATTTGTATGTTTGTCCGTCGATCTGTCTGTCATTATTTTTAAACTGCTTCTAAAGGACTTGTTCAAATTTAACAGATAGAAACTTCCGTATGTGTCTCACACAAAAAGATGTGCTTGAAAAACATTGGAATCAGCAAACTTTGTGCATTTTTACAGCTACTGGTTAATATATGCATCCAATAGTTTTCATTTGGTTTTCATTAATAGGTCCCCAAAACAAGAAGAGTTAAGATTAGTCATTTTAATTAATTTGCTCTTCCACACGTGTACTCTCAAATAAATAAACGCGATTTGATAAAAGGTTTCTAACTTAAATTTTCTATTGAGTTGCATTTTAGACTACAGCTTAATTTTAAACGAAAATACGTTGCAGTTTTATGTAATCGTCGCAACACACCCCATTGTTCGTATCAGGGCTCTACTGATACTGATTGAAAAAGAAAGGGTACGTAAGCAAAAACATAACAACTGCAATGCACAGAATTTCTCGCTTTTAACTACATGTAACTGTGTCTAAATGTTTTTTATACATCTTCAGATGTCCCGATGAATTGAATCCACGTAGACTTGCTCTAGCTTGTTGGGCATGTCCAGCATTGTTAATTTCAAATTTCGCCTCTCAAACTATGTCAGCATGAACATGTGATTATTATCGTGAAAACGGATAGGTACACGTTCCTTTGATTCTTGGTAACGCCATTTCTCCTCTCTCCTGTTATCATATATTCATTAGCGTGTAATAAGGACTGTTGACATTGCAGGGTAAAATGGGCGAAGGGAAAATGGAGCTCCCATAAACGTAACGTTTAATTAATAATAACAAGCATTACAATTTTGTCTCCAGTTTCCTTTTACAATATTGGAAGCATCTCTGCTTCTCACTGATACAGTACAGTAAACTGGCTTTGTTCATCACTTTCTCGCTTCCACTCTTCCTCTTTTCTAGCAGATTAGCATATAATTAACGAGACTCTTCCCTGTTTACATTTTAGAACACGTATACCTATACGAGCACACGTGATACCATACTCATGAACACTCTACCATCCCAAAATAGCGTTATTCCGAACTAAAAGCGACTCCATTTCGCACACTGCTTTCTAAACTGTCGTTTGCGCCTCGCCTTCTTTTCCTTCTCATTTCAGCTAAATGAAAAGTGAAAGGCAAAGAGGTAAATGTACGGCACGCTGTTGTTGGCACCACTAACTGCGCCACTCCAATTCCATAATAATATAGCAGACTGAAGCTTAAACCTTCTTTCAGCCAGTTCTTCACACTCACAAGCTCCTTTATGTGCAGAAAAAAGGCAAGAGTTGAATGCTGGGAGGGAGGAGGATGCATGTATGGAAATAAGGGATTCAAACGAAACTGGAGAAGAATCCGTTTACTTTATGAATTAGAATTTAGTTAGACAGGGGAAAAGATTGCAATTTAGTTGGGAAACGCAGAATCTAGCAAGCTCAGACTTCTTTGTAAAAGAATATTATTAAAACTGGTGTGTAGAAACTAAAAAATATAACTTTATGCATAGGTGATGGCTATAGGTGGTAGTATTAGCTAGCCTACTTTACAAAGCTACATGTAACTTGTAACTATATAAATCCTGAAAGACAAAGAATACTATTCCATGCGCTAGTATACTTTTATAATTTGCTATATATTTTACGATTATATTTTTCGCAACTAACAGGTATATGTAATTTATATTTTTTCGGTGCTCCCAAAATCGAGGGGTTTTCGTGCACGGTTAAATTTGTCAAATTTAAGGACGGGTTTGTCAAGAAAATCGTCAATTCTGAAAGCTGTGTTTGCTTTAATAATAGCGTTCATATGTTGGAATCTATTTCCTACTTGTCTCTCTTGTCCTTTTCCCGTGACTTTTGCTGGTTTCATGAATTCAAAATAGAAATTCATAATGAAAAGTTTCCACTCGTATATTTTGTCACTTCTGCCAAGCGCCAACAGCTAAAGAATAATGCCTCATTTGTTTCAGCCAAACTTACGAATGAATATTCAAAACAAAGACTCCATGTCTGGAAGCAAAAATACAACTACCGAGAAATCGGACAAAAGGATGGCATGCATTCCGTTTCCCTTACATTAGTGCACAATATTGATTTGTTTCGCCTTATGGACGATGTAATGCTCAGACAAGCAGCATTCCAAAGCTTCTATATACTCTTTCTCTGTACTCATGTCATAGAGAAAGGCAGAAAAAACCTCTTTGTTTTACAGGTCCACGCAGACATAGATCGTTGAGCACGAGAAAGAACTGCACGGCTAAGTTTACAAGAGACCAAAAGGGACACAATTTTTGTTTTGGATCCACGAGAATGGATCTATCTGGATAATCATGATTCTGATGATAATAGAGATGACGCTTTTACTCCATGAAAAGGAAAACAACAACGTACAAGGAACGAAAAACAGGCACAAGTGCTCCTTTCATCAAATTTCTCCCTTAAAAGGCAAGTCACGTTCACCCTGCAGGCTTTCAATGTAATGATGTCAACAGGAGCATGTTTTTTCCTGCATAATATTTTTGTAGCTATTTTATGAGCACATGCACACGTCGAATTATTAATAGGAAATTTTAAGTTTACGGTTTGTAATTTTTTGACAAATTCATTACACAAAACGTTCTTTTCAGAATAAAAGATTATTTCAAAGATCCGAACGAAACTTTTGGTTTATTTCTAACTATTTTTCAAGTGGTTCAGGCTTAAACCGGGTGAAACAGAATTTGAAGTGTAAAAACTTTCAAAATGGCGTGTGTTTCTTTCTGTACTA
Source organism: Willowsia nigromaculata (assembly GCA_034700605.1). Lineage (NCBI taxonomy): Eukaryota > Metazoa > Arthropoda > Collembola > Entomobryomorpha > Entomobryidae > Willowsia > Willowsia nigromaculata. The sequence goes on from JAQIXX010006442.1 coordinate 2,987, forward strand.
CTACATTGTTATTATTATCATCATTGTTTCGCTTGTTTTTTATTACGTGTTACAAAAGTTTTGACATTGTCCTCCTTTCACTAGTAATTTAATCAAGTGAATCTGAAATTAAAGTACATGAACAAACATATAAAAGGAATACTTAGATATAGACTGAAAACAAAATCCTACACTTTTGAGAAGCTGAAGAGCATTCTTGAACAATATTCATGTTTATAACTATTTTGAAATCTCTGTCGAGTTCCATCATTACGTCTGATGACTACAATCTTCAAAACGCACGCAAAAAAGCTAGCTGATATTTGAGCCACTGCGGAATTTGCTCAGACACGTCTTGATATGTAGGGGATACACTCACTCAATGGTCGTGCAAAAAAGTCATGTTGCTCCAGTCACGCATTGTCATTTAATAAAGTAAATTAATAACTACAAAAACACAGTCACGACTAACTATTATGCTGGCGGGAATGAATGGACATCAAAACTTGTTGAAGGTCAGCTCTTTCTCTTGTTTTGTTCATTGGATAGACTTTGGAGCTCTTCTCAAAGAAGCGGAGAGTAATTTTTACGGGCCTATGGCCTCGGAGCTTACTTAACTACTACTCCAACTAGTACTTTGTTTTCCCTTTCTTTCTTTCTTTCTTTTTGACAGGACAGGAATAATTATTATAATTACTTGAACCAAAGTGAAAGCAAACAATAAACTCGAAAATGTTGAAGGGAAAGTGGCGTCCCTGCTGTTGGATAACTAAACTTTCCGTGTTCATTTGGAAAGAAAGGCATCGTTGAAGAGCTTCTGGCATTATTTCCGAACAATTTTCTATTGAAAATATAAAAAGGAGCATTAATAAGAAACGACATAGTGGTGTAAGGAAGGAGGAAGACGCGAAGTAGAGTATACAGCGGAAAAAAAGGAGGCCTCTCATAATCAATTAACACACTCCATTTACTTGTGACCACTACTTTCTTTCCATAATAATAAGAGAAGGGCGGCGTAGCGTCCAATGTGCTCTCATCTCTGCTTCTGACTATTCTTAAATAATGAGCTATTTTTGAACTGCGTGCTCTCTGTGTGTGCCCACCCCATAAAAATCTCTTTAATGGTAAACACATCAAGAGCAACGGAAAATAAACAATTAACACCTTTTAAAACACATTTCCGCTCTTGCCATAAATCTTTTCCTGAGAGATTCTCTATGCGAGCTCGAGATGAAGCCAACCCATGCATGATGCATACATTTACAAAGCACATTCATAATATTCTCTTGGGAGGAGCTTTCTAGAAAACCACACAAGGCTATATAACACAAATGGCTGAAGGAAAAAGCAGCGGGGAAGCAGGGACTTCCATTTTCTTCCTCTCTTAATTTGATTTCTTTCATGATGGCGACCTCCTCGGCCTAGCTTCTTATAAAACTTTAATATGATATTACTAAATAAGGAAGAAAAAGAAAAAGGTCATGGAGAAGACAATAACGAGTGCCATGTGCCATTAATGTAAGGGTTTAAAAAATAATTTTCACGTATTCATACTTCCGTTGTGTCTTGCATTCGTTTTGTGTGATATCCAGCAAGGTGATTCGTAATGTTTATAATTTATCATGCTTCAGCTTGGTAAGCCTAATGCTTTTTAAACTCTTGTTTATCAGCCATTTAGTCTTTGACAGTGAAAATTCACAAAAATGCTATTATAGTGAGTTGAAAGCTAAGTTCAATTTTAGATTTCAAGACGGTATTGGCAAGATTGAAATAGTTTTAATGATTATTTTTAAAGTCAGAAAGGTTGGCTTCTCTTAGCACTTCTGTTCCTTAACACGGTGTCGTGTAAGAATGTAGAATCTAATGCATCTGAAAAGATGAAACGGGTCTCTAATATGTGAATAAACGGTTTCAAGCACAATCTGCCAAATAACATCAGAATGCATGACTCGCTGGTTAAATGCTGTGCACTTGTACAAGCTTGAGTTTCTTAACATACAACCTAAGTAGAACCCTTTCATGTTCGCACCGAAGGTGAAAGATATAAGGTGGTAAAAATACAAATAGCTTTTGTAATGGGTCTATCAATTCAGCAGCGTGAAACTTTTCTTTCTTTGCGGTTATATCCTCCTCAGCTTACGTCTTTTAAAAACAGGGTAAGGTTATGACAAATCCCCCCTCAAAGTCCCTTTTTTACTAAATTAAAATCGCATAAACGTGTGTGTCTAAGTGTTTATATATTATCTCATGTCAAGAGTATAATATCGTGGCATGTCACGTCACACGATGCCAAGAAAAAAAGAAAAGTGAAAGTCTGATGGCTTGCTGAGAACCTAGAGAGAGTTTTTCTTCGCGAGAAGGAAAAAACTGCGTGGGTTTTATTTATAAAATGTGCGTGCGGCTCGGCAAAGAATTGGAGGATAGAGATACTGACATGAAAAGAAAAATGACATACACGCGAGATAATTCTACTTGAAGTGTTGATACCATACCTTTTCCAGGTACAAAGGAGAAAAGAAATAATGTGTAGAGGGTGTAGAGTCGTGGGAATTGCTACAAAATTGAGTGCCTCGTGGGAATCTAATTAGGGTGGCATACTAGCGAATTGAGGAGCAGAGCTCCTTTCCAGAGACTAGAATATTATGCCGTTGTAAAGAAAAAAATATAATACTTTGGGGCATGAAATGGAACCTCGTAAAAAATTTCCTTTCTATTCGACGGGTCGTGAGCTTGATGAAGACATCAAGACAGGTATATAAATTGATGAAAGCTGACTGTATCAAGAGGTTGCGGACATTGTCATTAAGAATGGAATTACTACTAAGCAGAGAGGCAATATAAAATATTATACGCGATAAAATACCTTCTCTGAGCCGCCTATTATTTTCTTGCTGATGATAAAAATGTAAATGAATAAAGACACGGGACTCCAAAAGCACTCTACTACTGAAATATACTGAAACACTAATGTAAGTAATGGAAACGCTAATAGGGTCACATGTTAACGACATGTGACACCGCAAATGTTGGATCACATTTTGTACTTCATTACATCAAAATGTGCTATTATTAAAAACAAATTGACCCACCTACAGCTATATAAGTTTTGTTTATTTATTATTTGCTAAACCAAATACTTAATTTTGCTTGCAAAATTTGCTGTACAAAAAATGCATAAAACTAGAAAGTAATTTACTGCAGTGCAGGTACTTTGGCATAGGGTGGTTTTGTTTTCTTCACTTGTGCTTTCTCTGCAGTACGACATTCAGGTCAAATTTAAATGAGATTTGAAATTACTTTGAAGCATCTGCACATACCACACTACAAACTACCTCATGTTCTTATTTTCTAATAAGCATCTTCCAAGAAGCTCTTACCATTTCATATTCAAGGTATACAATAGAGAAAGTAATGTGACCTTTACTTGTCGCAGTGCATATCTCTTCATACGAGTGATCCTAAAATATTTTTCATATATTAAAATTGTCAAATTTTATAAAGATGATGTTCGTGCCACTAGATACTTTTGCTGAGAACAAACCCATTCTCTTCATAGTAATAACAAACTCATTTTCCGTATCAAATTTACACGATTACAATGATGACGACATATTAAACTACACAATTTTCTCTCAAATCTACATAAAAACCAGCGTATGGGATTGAATTCAATGCAGCAAGAAAATTGTAGTCAGTAGGCGTGGAAAACAAGAGCGTTTGTTGTCTGTCTGTCTCTGTACACAAACAAACACAACTCCAATATTTGAATAAAAACAAGAGGTTTCTTGAGGGTTTCACTTCACTCCCACTTTTCTTTCACATATCATGCACACGTACGAATACCCACTTCTTGATACATCAAGTAAGTGGTATTACCTATGAGAAAAGTATCTAAGTAGACTACATATTGAATTAGGAGAAAGTATTTTCTGAGAGATTGCTTATACATGCCACCTACGATGCACTATCTCTTCCTTCCCTCATTCATTCAAGAGCCAGCCAGACTATCAACCACATTTTTGCATCAATAACGCACCAACCGAAACCAAATAAGCCAAAGCCAGTAAGCCACGGCCAGGGAGAAGACCTCTTCTTCGCTTTTGATGTTACATGGCTGGAGTCGTGGTATTGGTTGTGGTATAAAAATATCATCAAGGCATTTTCTATTAGTATTAGTTTGCTTAATACCAGAAGCTTGACAAAAAAAATTGTATTCCCCATACCAAAGAATTTTTTCCTATCGTATTTGTGTGTTAAAGCAAAAAGCAAGCAAGTTAAGGAAGAAAATGTCATTTTCATGAAGATTTATGAGATTCCTTCAGCAAATATGTAATAAGGTTGAGATGGGATGGAGCGAACATGCAAGATGCACGTTAGTGTGTTACGTATTTGGCCGTGCCTTTCTTTGTTGGTTTTGCTGAGTGAGTTGGTTTCTTCCTCTGGTGCTGCCACTGCCACTATCATAAGTTATCGTCATCATGTAACATCTTAACTTTCAAAAAAAGTATACAGCAGCAGCAGTAGTAGTAGTGAAAAGAGAAAATCTTGCTTTCACTGTGATACACCACCATTATGAATAAGAGATATTTATAGGGACGATGATGATGATGATGATAACGTGATATTCATTTTTCGAATGGACTGCAGACCTCCGTACCTTCTACCTGGTCTTTTGAGTATGAATAACCTACTCACGCACAAATTTATCAAAAGGTTGGACACAGTTTTTGCTTATGATAAAGCCTGCGTTGCCAACTTTATGGCTTTGTCTTACGCTTCCTTGTTTGTGTGTATAACGCAGAACTTATATGTACATATTCCATGTTGTACACAGCACACTTTATCGACTCTGTTGAGGTTTGTTTTTGCGGAAATTTTGCTGACTAAGCAGATGTAAAAACCGTATTCATAGCGAGTGTTAACGCTGCTCTTGTGCCAAAACGGAAGTGAGATGAGTTGAAACTCGGTCTATGTTTAAATATTCCGTAGTTCTATTTATATTCTCCTGTTTTAGTTAATATAAGTCAAACTGAACTCTACAGTCAGTGTGGTCTAATTTGAAAAAACAAAGTTTTTATTGGCTTATAATTTTGTTTAAAAGATTGAGCTTGATATTATTATTTTCTCTATTCTGCCTAAATTATGATACTTTTACCCAAATTGTACATCTTGTTTTAGGTAAATGATATCACAGCGTTCATCCTTGTTTCATTATTTTCCGACTGACCTAAATTCAGAAATAGAACAAGTCCACGTTTGCTTTAAATTCCTGTTACATATACGGAATCGCCTGCATTTGATGTAAAGATATTTTGATATTCATTAATCGAACGATGCGATCATTACTACTTTCTCCTTCAAATTTGATAACGTTCCAGTAAATGGGCTGACACTGATGAGATCAGAAGCTGTTAATGATGAAAATGAGAACTATTGCCACAACTGGCATACATGCTGAGCCACCAACACCAACCCTTCTCAAGAAACTTTCATAATTGGATCACGTCGTTTATAGATATTGCATAACTTTCTCCTTAATATATTGATATCACTGAAGTGCTAGTGGTAAACATATGTGAAAGATCATATAAATCTATATTAAGAGATGAATATTCCATAACCTTTTCTATTCATAAGAAAAATCATAATTAACTGCCGCAATATTTTGGCTGTCAATTATGTCAATACATTAAATGCACTTTAATCGATTTATTGCCTTGAAAATATGGCCAGCTGCAGTCAAATGCACATGCGGAGGTAACTTACATTAGGCACAGTTACAAAACCATTTTCAACTTGGAGGAAATAAGTAGAATGAAAGTTTTTACGAGCTTCAAGGAAAAAGTGGAATTAAATGTTTTTCTCTCATCTTCTTTTCACCTTTGACTTGTATGTTGAAAGCATGGAAAAGAAACTAGTACATATGCATAAAAACTATGTATATATTACATATGTACAATATGAAATGGAAGTTATGAAATACAAAAAGTTCGTACAAGAATGAATGCACCATTTTGTCATATTTTGTTCACTCATCCACCCACCACCACCATCGCTGCAAAAAAAAGAAGCATTTTTTGTTCGGGTCGCTTCTCTAAACGCATTTCTTATTCTTATATAAAAGCTCGTTTTTTAAATGAATTGCTTGCTGACAGCTTTTAAAAATGAAGGAAGAAAAATAAGGAAGATATGCTGTTGTGTGGAAGAGAGTGAGCAGAAAGAAAAATGTAAAAAGCGAAAAATTGCACAGAATGGAGAAAAAAGATGCGCTACTACTTTCTCCCTGCTTCTTTGAGATATGATTTGATTTAAACTTTGTCTAGTACCAACTTCCAACTGCATATTATCAAGCTGGGAGACGCTTTCATATTCTGTTCACATAATCACTATAAAATATTGTGATTTAGATTTATGTGCACCATATTTATACATACCTTTATCACTCTTCTCTTCAATTTTTTTGAACTTTTTAAAAGGAACATGCTTCTCCTAAATCGCTGTTGGTTGGGTTTCATCTGAAAGGCTGTAGATTTCTTCAAGTACATACACACGCAAACAAGCACAAATGAAAACAGACGGTAGATCCGTGCAGCAGAGGAAGGGGAGATAGTGATTGAGGCCATTAAATTTCCCTTTTATTCAATATATTCAGATAAAGAAGATGCCTTCGATATAATTACGTATTCTATTTGCCATTTTCTTTCCAACCAGGCGCCCACTTGCATACCCACTCCGATTGTTCTCATTCCCTATATTTTTTCCTTTGCATATGGCTGCATAAAGTTGGAAAATTGCTATTTGCTGCTTCTTGCACATTGCAACCTGCATCTGATTCACTGTTTTCCGCTCATTTTGCAATATATCATTTTTTATTGTGGACGACCAGAGAACCACATACACCAATCTGTTTTATAAGTTATCGTTTTCCTCTTGTAAAGGGGAAAGGAAGCCCCTAAATTCGGAGAATCCCTTTTTCTTAAAGAGCTTACTAGCACAGAGACTCGCCTCAGGAGAACAGAAGGTACTCATCCCAGTCCAATTTAAGAATAAGCGGTAAGAACCACGTAACTGGAGTAAGGTAATTCTGAGGAAGGAAAATGAATGAATTTTGAAGGAATTAAGGTCTCCATTTATTTTGAAAGACTTAGATTAACTTTTCCGGTGGCGCTCTTGTATCTTTGATGGCTAGTAATAAAGGTACGTAAAACGAACCAGTAGCTTTTTACGAGAATGTAAAAGTAGGTTGCACTATAACCAAAAAAATTAGGTTGAGGTTAAATATTATTATAAAAAGCAGTAAATCCTTTTGATTGAACCTGCTCAAGGATGCTTTCATAACATTAATTCGAAAATTACACGTCCAAAACATAAGATTCTTGTCGTTTCTTTTCCATTTTTCCTTTTTAGACAGTATCTCAAAATGATGTCTACCTTTATTTAAAATACCTCTTCATTTACTGAATAGATGATGGACAAAAACATATATTTTTATTTTAAAGGTAATGTAATTTGAGGTTTGCAGGGTTCCATTTTGTTTCTCCTTTCAAACTCTCTCCAGAATACATGGTGCACTTTCTGGAAAACCCGGAAAAAGCAACATTAGCATTCATTCTCTTTCTATCCTTAATCGATGTTGTGATAGGAGGATGATCACACGATCACTGATCGTAAAAGCTAAGCAGGGCATCAGCATCCAAAGTCACATCTGCTGGTACACACTACATCTCAATGTTTTTGACAAAACATTTCCCCTAATCGAATAATAGTCTGTTCCACCGACGAGGCAAACACCACATTTCTAATGCAACCAATACAACCTCCCTCAAAAAGTCATTTGAAAACCTACTGTAATGTGTTTAAAAGTCTATAAGACGGTTGTACATTTGTCTTGTTTCGATGTTGGTTCAAAAATAGGCTAAAATGGCAGTGGATAAAAAGTAGGCCGATATCATTCCCAGCTAAGTACAGTTACAAGCCATATCTTTTTTCCTTGGGCCGGGCCTACTGAGGAAACGAAAGTCTTTAGAAAACCGGGTAACTTGCAGTTTATACATGTTATTTTGATGCGATTATCCTGAAGGCTGCCTTTTTCTTTTTTATTATTTCCTCTTTCTCTTCCGAATCCAATCGTAACATTATATTATAGTGTACAATGTATGTGTCGATATGACTAGCTGTTATGCTTTCTCCCTATTTTGTTAAACTGGCGTCATGTTTGCGTGACACGTTGAACAGAGCATTGATTTCCTGCATGGGAAGTGTATTTTTGCAACTTGTACCACTTTCGATGCCTGTTTTATTATTTAAAAGGAAATCTCAGTAAATGGCAATAACAACACCAACATCCTCATCCAAAGTACAATAAATGAACATGGATATAAAATATACATGCTAGTATTTGGTACAACGACAAGAACGTAATAATGTTAAAGATTATGACCATCATACATTATTGACGTTAAACGAATAAATGGAAGGATCAGCATCTTCTTCTTCCTCTTAAAACATAGATGAAAGCCTTTAAATCGAACAAGCTTCTAAAACGAAAAGAAGTATGAGCTCGATCTGGTTGGTTCTATTAGGTTAAATTTGGTTTTTGTATGGTCCATTAGAATGAGTGAAATTGTATGCACTTGTAGTATGCCTATATAGTCCATACACAAACAGTACTATATATACAAGCCCATGACGTGTGTACATAAATAGCCCATTTAATATGTAAGCTCCCTTTGTATTTTTTATTCATCTTATCTCGTAAAAACAACATGGGAAAATCCTAATAGTACCCAATGTTCAAAGTGCCATTATTAGTAGGAGTAACAGCGATCAACGACAAACAAGACTATACATAAAAAGACCATGTACGTCTATGCCACCACCATATCATTAAGTAGAAACGATTTTCCTGTTTGGTGTATGAAGTGTATACGTAGAAAATATATAGTTCGTTGGTTAAAATGTATCTGATAGCCTTCCCTCTTTACTGTACAAAATCTCCAATTCTCTTGGAATGGCAAACAATTTACTTTTCTCTTTTTTGTCAGAGAGGAAAGAAGTGAGAGCGAGTACGAATTCCTTTATTCATTCACTCGTGTTCCATACTTATACCAAAATACATACATTATGTATTTTCACGGACTTTGTTTTCATTTATTTTTCCTATAAAACCAGAGATATGCTATAAAGAAAGATGGAGCAACATAATGTAAAAAAAATTCAAAACACGGCGGATTTTTATAGT
>JAQIXX010006443.1:0-12206 GCA_034700605.1 Willowsia nigromaculata
AGCCAGGGCCCAGCCTAGTATGGATAGGTGGAGAGGTCTCTCCAGGCTCTCCTTCGAGAAGGGCCCTTCCTTTTTAAAAAAAACATGATTTCATTTCAAAATATACTTATACAATAAAATCGAATTTTCTTCAAAATGTCTCAAATTTCCTTCAAAATGTCTCAAATTTCCTTCAAAATGTCTCAAATTTTCTTCAAAATTTCAAAAATTTCCTTCAAAATGTCTCAAATTTTCTTCAAAATTTCTCGAATTTCCTTCAAAACGTCTCAAATGTTTTTCAAAATCTATCAAAATTTCTTCAAAATGTGTCGAATTTCCTTCAAAGTCTCTTAAATTTGTTTCAAAATATCTAAAAGTTTCCGTAAAAAGTCTCAAATTTCTTGAAAATCTTCCTAGTTTTCTTCTAAATATCCCAAATTTTCTTCTGAATATCCCCAATTTTCTTCTGAATATCCCCAATTTTCTTCTGAATATCCCCAATTTTCTTCTGAATATCCCCAATTTTCTTCTAAATATCCCAAATTTTCTTCTAAATATCCCAAATTTTCTTCTAAATATCCCAAATTTCCTTCTAAATATCCCAAATTTTCTTCTAAATATCCCAAATTTTCTTCTAAATATCCCAAATTTCCTTTTAAATATCCCAAATTTTTCTTGAAAACATCCCTAATTTTCTTCAAAATATCCCTAATTCTCTTGAAAACATCCTAAATTTGCTTCAAAATTTCCCAGTATTTTGTAAATGCCGCAAAACATGCTTCTAGAAGCCCCGAAATATGCTAAACTGGCTAAAATTGGTTCAAAATCATCAAAATGCCTTCAAAACAGGTAAGTTTTCTTAGCATGTAGAAAAATCCGGTTTTTCTTATATATGAGTGAAAATTGTCCTTAGCGTGCCCCTGTTGCATCAAGTTCTGGATAAGCTAGTTACCATGGGGCCCTCCCTTTTCAAAATTCTCCAGCCCCATTTTCAGCCACGATGGGCACTGCTCCTAGCTGAAGACGCCAAGAGTTCACTGACGGAAGACTCCGATAAATGGACAACAAACGGTCCGCTGGCCATTTTTTTACAATGGTAATGGTAGAGAACGGCAAAAAAATTTTCAGCTAACGGTTCATTGTTCATTCCAGTAGTTCTTTTGTCACTAGTAGTCGCAAGATTGTAGTCCGTATAGGTCCTTGTCCACCCTATGCGTTTGTGTATGGCAACTTTTTTTGTGCAGCAAAACCGTTTGAAATGTGTAGTATGTATTATGAGGAGGAAAAACAGATGATATGATATACTGCACACCCATATGTTCAGTTGACATACACAACTCAGTAAATACTGTCAAAATTGAGTCAGACCATTCTTAAACTTTTTTTTAAACTATTTGTCCCTTAAGTTTAAAAAATCCTTTACCTTTTTTAAATCGTAGAAATTTTAATAGATCAAGTGATTTACCATAACGTAGGCATACTTCACATAGGGATTTCATTCAAAAGTTATGATCGCTGCGTGATTCTATCTTAATTTTTACAAACAGGAACAACAAAGCACAAAATAACTGATATAATTAATTTTACAGTTATGGAATTGCCGGCTTAACGCATGCTTTCTAGTGGAGAGAATGTGGTTTGCAACGATTTGGTAAGTCCTTCGCATTCAAAAATTCATGCAGGATGGGTGTAAAAACATTCACATTTCAGCTTAATCTAATGTGGTCCAAAGTGCTAACACAATTGAGGCACTCCATGAGCTGCCAAAAGGGCTTGGGACCGAATGTTTCAAAATTTGAAAATATTTTTTTTTGTGTTCTCCGTTCAAACTAGTGTGTCAAATGATAAATTAAAACGATACGTTGCCTCATACACTTTAAGTAGCGGTGGGTCATTTCTGCTAAAATGGCTGTATAGGGCACCAATTTATTTCTACTAGGAACAACCGAATAGTCTGAAATTGACATGTGTATTGCTTATATAGTACCGCTCGGAGTTCCGAAGAGAAAAGTTGAAAATTTTGAAAATTCTGATTTTATTGAATTTGCAAATTTTGGGGTGTCCAAAATTTTCAGAGCTTTTAAAATTCGAATTTTCAAAATCTTCATGTTGAGATTATTAAACTATAGAGATTATGATTGCTCATTTTACAATGCTGAAGTACTAAATATTTTTTTAAAAGGACCAGTTCATTCAAATGTCACTAATTTGGAGTTCCGTACTTACCATCCATCCCTGTTTAAATTCCCAGTTTCTTGGCAAATTTCCTAACTTAAAAAGACTAAAAGTTAATTCAATACTATTTGAAGGAATATCCGATATTTGCCCATCTATCTGTGCACTAAGATGTTCCACGAAGAAAAGGATTTTAAACCTAGAACATTTAAAATTGCTGAATACGTCTGCTAAGGATTTGTGTGGATTCATTCAAGCAGACATGCCCTTAAAGTACCTTAGCTGGAATGTTGAAGAACACACTGGGAAATCCGAAATGCAAGCTTGCTTGGAGCATTATTCGAAATCTCTGGAGACTCTTAAAATGTTTAGACCGCCAATATCTATGTACCAAGCACTCCCTGACTTTCCATTCAAAGCAAATTTTTTCAACCTGAGGGTTCTCGAGCTTTGGGGGAATGTGACAACAAATTAAAACTTTCTTTTGGTCACCCCTGCTGACAGAAAATGTGTATGATTTTTTGTATGTACATATGTAGCATTCTGGGATTACCCCAAAACTATGTTGTGTGCAATTTGAATGTAGCAGACCGTCAGGCAGCAAAGTGCCGTTCAGTCTGCTCTGATTGGTTGTTAGTTTTAGCCGTTGCTGCCTTTCCTCACTGCCTGACTAAACTTGCAACAGCACCGCAATCGTAGAGCTAGCTATTCTGTCTTCTCTCCTCACTCTTCTCCAAGCCTTGCGAGATTGCACTTTACGGTGGTCGATAAATCCCACATTTTCTGTTATTTTTATATCATGAATAAATTACTCTTCAATCATTCTTATAAAAATAATTGCGACGAGTTCATTGTAGTAATTACTTATTTAGGATCGATAAATCTCCAAATTAGCCATTTTCCTACAAGTAGAGAGCATTTCATTTTCACTCCACCGCATCTTGTGATCCGATCCTACAGTAGTCTTCTGAACGAAGATTTTATTTTTGATGTGAAGGTCCATTACTGCTTAAAACTAGCAGCGTTCCCAACACCTGCACTGAAAAAATTGAGAGTGGATTTGGAATGCTTGTTTGTTCAGTGGGGAAAGATTGATGAAACTCCATCTATAACAGAAAATGATCTTGTGGAGGCCTCCAATCAGTTGTTATGGAGGAACTCATTTGAAATGAGTGGTTTGGAAAAACGTGATTGATTTTGAAATCTGCCTTAAGTCATGTGAAATTTTGAAGAAATGGATGCCAAATCTGAAGGTATTTGAAGGGCCTATGAGTAATCAGGCTTTTGAGTTGTTGTGCACTCAAAGGAAAGCTTTGCAGAAATTGAGATTACGATTCGGAAGTGAGATTAGTGATGAAGGTCTCGTTGGAAAGAACCCAGAAAATCAAAGTAATATCCAGCAGTTGAAATGTGAGCTTGTAAAAAATACAACCCATTTATTTTTGTTTACTTGTTTAAACTTTTAGAAGCATATTGTTTCTTCAGATTTGAAGTCATTCGTGTTAGAGGTGGAACGTGGGAAAGGAAGGTTGACTGACCTGTCTGCAGATTTGGGGTTCTTCCAACTTGAATATTTACAAAATCTTGTAATTTATGGATCCTTAAATACGGTGAGCACAATAAACTTGAAAATATGAGATTCTCTAGTGGGAAATTTTTTAAAACATTTTGAAGCCGCTACGATAATGATATTTATATTTGACTTGCAGATCACTCCAGTAATGGAGAAGAAACTGAAGGGAACGATAGGTCGCGTTCAAGTGCTTTGAAACTGTCAAAAATTATCTTCAAACCAGGAGGAAATGATGTGTTGTAAATGGACCAATTACAAGCAATTGCTCAACTCTCTTTAAAACCCAATTTTATGTTTTGATACTGACTTTTCCTTGGGCAAAAGTATTTAATTACAATGTATCCATCAAAACACAAAAAAATATATACATATATATACACATATAAAAAATGTAGCGTAAAAATGAAATTCACAAAAATTTGGAGGCACATAAGTTGGCTGAATTATGACAACTTTTTATTTAGCGTTAATAGGAATCATTATAATTCCTTGAATCTGGCTGATTGTAAATTTCTAAACTTGTTGGTAACACTATGTCAGTTAAAAATTGGGATTAATTTTAAAGGGCGCTTAGTATAATGACTTTTGCAACTTTTTCTTGTGGGTTTTGGATCTTCTCACAAGCTATTCCTGCGGATGCGACCAAATACGGTAGTGATTTTAAAGAAACGAAATACATATAGATTTGGATTTCAAATGTGTATTCCGTATAAATTCCGTTTGGGAGTACCCATACTAACAATTTCAGGGGGTGCCTTTACAAAAATTATAAATTCAGATACCTTTTCTTTGGCTATGAAAGTTTTGCATCTAAAATGCTTACTATGATTCCTTGGGTATTCCGTTTGATTGGATAAGGGGCTGTACAGCTGAATAATAGATCATCGCGTTTCTCTGAATGTAGGGAATGTGATTCGTTTAAGCAATTATTTATTTCGTTGGTTATAGATTTCCAATCATTTCCCACTCTGATGACAGATATTTTTGGAGGAATTATAGATGAAGTGTTGTATGGTCTGGATTAATAATTTGATAGGAAGTTTTGCTGGTGGAGAGATTTGATAGTGCACAAAATGCTAGAAACAGCCATGGCGAATAGATGAATCCCATGTTTTTAGTGTTTTTGTCTTGAGTTCATGCAGTGAACTGATGGGCAGTATAGTGAGCCAGATAGCATAATGTATAAATACATACGAAATTTCGTAGTATTTGTAATAAATTAGCGCATAGTCTCCGTACTGTTTTAGTACTATTTGCTTAAAACCTGTTTTTGAAGTCTATTGTCACCGAGATTTCCTTGATTTTGTTTTTTCCACAATCTGTGTAACAAGAAGGCTATCACTAATACATATCATACCAAATAGAAGAAATTTCTACCTTTACGATTTTTATCGTCGACCAACATCCTAAACATTACAAGTAAAAAGTACGACATCTCAATCAATACCTCTCAAGTGCAAAAACTATGTTTGAAGTAAGGATGCTTTTCTTTCGGGATTTTTTATGAACAAATGCGACATCAATAAGTTTGTCAAATTTCAAACCAACCATTGATGACATATTAATCTATCAATGATATGTTTTTATGAAAAAACAAATTTTGACCATGCAAGTTTTTTCATTCACAATCTTGAGTTATTCGAGAATTACTAAGATGACTTTTACTCCTAGAAAGAGTTCGGTCGAACTTATCGGTTTGTAGTTTCCGCCACTTTATTTATTTTTTATTTTTATTTATTGTAAGAGACTTGCTCATATAGGGAAGTGGCCTATAGAGCGACAATAGTAAACTAGTTTCCGCCACTTTGTAGCTAGAAGGTGATGCATACCCCAATCGTAAGGAAATTTTCTGCTCTTTCAGATGGACACATAAACTCAGTTTTCCCAAAAAATCACTTGTAATGTTTGGAATGTTGGTCATAAAAATAAAATATATATTCACATAAAATGTTTGTTGTTACAGGTTGTAAGGTGTTTCTGTGGCTACACTAACTGCATAATTTTACCCGAGATTACGATTACACGGATAAACCTAAGCATTTATCCAAATGTATCATAAAGCAGATTTTTTTCCTTTCACATTATTTTTAGTTATGCAAAGAGATTTCAAGTAGGGCTGGTTACAGTAATCCATCCTGGTTAAGTTTTAAGAGCATCATTATTTACTTCTTCTTACATTTATTACAAATTCCAAAAATTTCATCCAAAATATAGGTACATCAAATTGCATTCCTTCCTTTGGAAGACGCTATTCAATTGTAATAACCGGACATGGAAATTCTTACTGAGCACGAGAGCGGTGCTCCCAGGGTTTTTTTCGTGACCAGGGATTGGCTTGTAAGCAGGGCCCCTGTTTTTTGCTCATCACGAATTTTTTATAGAAAATCAGGGATTTTGGCCAAAATTTTAGCAAATTTCAGGGATTTTTGGTGTAACCAGGGATTTTTTGGGTTGACCAGGGATAGCAAACTTCGTGCTCCCGAGCCATTTGTAAGAATTTTTATGAATATTATTTTTATAAAAATATTATTTTTATTTTTTAACATCCATCTACAATTCTCTACTATTTGCATTTGATCGCTGCTATAACGTGTTTACGTAGCATCACATCTCATCTCATCTGAATGATTAGATGATTTATAGTTGCTGACGGGCTTACAAAATAAACCGGTTTTGACAGTTTAGCAGACAACTTAGCTCAGCAATGATTTTTTTCTTTAATAATTTCCAAAGACGCAATATTTAAGAAGCCGTTACAACCGAAATATGTACCAAATTGTGTCAATGACACAATGCTTACCTATTTCTATTTTTTCTCAGTGATCAAATTCTTTGTTCATTGTATTCAGGGATTCAGATTTGTCAATGAAACTCCTGGAAACATTTCCTGTAAATAAAACTTGTATAAAAATACTATTTACTGCGTATTAGGAATAAGTGCAATAAGTACTTTCACGTTTTTTGTGAATACTCTAGTTTGGTCAGTTCAGATTTGTTATAATGGTTTCTCCTTTACAAAGGCAGAAACCTGGAGAATAATGTTCTATGAAATCCACAAAAAATATTTTGGTCAGTGAATAATTATATAAAAGCCAAGATCCAGCAAATTATCATACAGTTGCATATAAGCTTCCAGACAGAGCATTCTAAAAAGTCTTTTGACTAAGTAAATATTTTCAAGGTAATTTACAGGTGAGTAGGCTAAAATTAAATATAAAAGTATCTTAATTTATTTCATTACTTGAATGTGTTTACTCAGTCAGTTTTGTTTCATCATTTTAAGGGTAGAAATGATAGGAGCAAAAAGTTTTAATTTCAGCATGCTCGTGACAGTGACGATTGGGATCCTTATCATGATTCCGGAATCAGTTACATCTTATCATTTGCAAGACTCTGATATTGATATAGCCATGCCAAACACAAGTTCGGAAAACCAATTAAGCAGCAGGGATGAGCTTTTTCCACCTTCATGAGTCAAACTCGACCAAAGAGGACAACGCAACATGTGGCTCGTGTAGACCTTGTCACCGTGGCTGTATTTTAGGGAGACGAGGATAATGATTGCTGATTATGAGGAAAATATATGTTACTAACTTAAAAACTTAATTGTAATTCAGAACCTTTTAACATGTCTTAAAGTGAATAAAAACTATCTAATGCCATAGACTTTGGATGAAAAATAAATGTGGAGGCTAACAAAATTGACTGACAATATACAAACCCACATTCATATTAAATTTCAAAACATTTTTAGAATTCGCTTGCAAATGATGTGGATTCACGAGTTGGAAGAAATCACTAATATTTCGCATAAAAATCTATTTCTTTTATTATATCAGGAAATATTATGCATGTTTATTAAAATGAGCCATGCAAAATTCCTTCGCATTTTCCATGTTCCACTAGTTCTTGTGTTACGGTTCTGGTATTGTCAGCACCTAGTCTCATGGTGTGGTTAATACGGATATTTTTACTTCCTGTTGACAAGTAATGAATAGGAACCTGTTCCGCCAGATTACTAAATAATATGTCAATTAATTTCGGTAGTACACCCTCGAGAAGCAATGTTTGTTTAGCATGTAGTACTAGTTTTGCATATTGTGAAAGTGGTGACTAACTTACTCATATCTCTATCAATATCCAAACTAAAAAAGGTTCTTCATGTAATAAATGTAATAAATGGCAGTCAAGTTGCCAAAGCCATGGAGAAAAAACGTATTTCATACTCAAAATTATTAAACCGGATTTATAATAGAATTCTATGCAATACATATTTGTTGTAAATTATATCAACCAATTATAACGCTACATTAAACAGTCAAGTTAATATGAGATATGATTTATATTTATTGTTATTAGGAATTTATTCACAAAATCGTCACGAAAGACTAATCATAGCAGTACAAAATTTTTCATGGTAGAAAATATATATTTATTTGACAAAACACTAGCTCCCGTCGTCTAACAAATTGAGTATCATTATCATTGCAAATTGTATTTGTTGATCATTTCATTGCAAATTGTATTTGTTGATCATTTCATTACAACTGTATTTTAATGGGAGCGGTGTCGTCATCTCACTTACTGTGGTCGGATTTGAAATCGTGTATCCAACTTGTTTTGCAAAATGTCCAGTTGATGTGAAAGGCGTTCTTGTCCCAAAATTAATCTTTCTGTTTGTATGTTGGGCAAGTTTATTTCCCATCGACGTTAGTCGATTTTCTGTAGCGATAAGCCTTTGTTGCATTCTATCTCCCGTTGCGATAATTTTTGCTCCAGACGATCTAATCTAGCACAAAACCTTTGTGCCGTTCCATCGAATCCATCTCGTCTCCTAAATTTGTAGACTCTATAACCTCCAGTACCAACTGCTACTAATCCTGGAATCCAGAATAAGCAACGAACGCAACGCTTTAAAAATTCAATATTAAAGTGATGTCGTTTGTCGTTGCCAAAATATTTGGTAATCTACTCATGTTTAAAATATTGATACCTTTAGATATGATAAAATAATCTCCTGCATTATTTTTTTGTTTATGATTTAAAATTGATATTTGATGCTAATACAGTAATATATCTTTTTATTCAGAATAAGGGTTAGATGATAATTTTATCAAACCTGCAAAACCCCACCCAAGTCGTGGAACCTCCTCAGTTAAAAGGCCAGACACTTGATGGGTCGCATCATGCACACAAACTTTGTGTCTTCGATTTCGATGAAAATTAGCAGTATTAGGTATTTTGATGCGTAGAATCCAAATATTTAAGTTTCAGCCATTTTTATTGATTGCAGCGCCACCTAGTGGCCCAGAATGGTGGCAAAATGTTTTTTCTCAAAAAATGTTATTATGTGTGTTAAATATAACTTTCTACGTAATTTTCAGTCAATTCTGAAAAAATCATTTTCCTTTGCTTTAGTCCTATGCTTTCGCTGTATATAAATATTGCCTATGTATTCGGTTTACCTGAATATTGCCTATGTATTCGGTTCCCCAATATTGCCTATGTATTCAGTTTACTAGAATATTGCTTATGTATTCTCTTTACTTGAATATTGCCTATTTATTCGCTTTACTTGAAAAATTTCCTATGCATTCGCTTTACTTATTTCTTATGTATTCGATGTAAATACGTACTAGCTTTGTGTTCGCCATAAACGAATCATCGTATGCTTTTGCTATGTACTTAACTTAAAATTCGTCACGTTTCTTCTATTTCAGGTTAGGTTAGGTTATAACACTTAGTAAAATTTAAATTGCAGAAAATGCATAGGGAATATTTATCTACAGCGAATACACAGAAAATTTTCAAATAAAGCGAGTACATAAGCAATAAGTAAAGCGAATACATAAGCATTAAGTAAAGCGAATACATAAGCATTAAGTAAAGCGAATACATAAGCATTAAGTAAAGCGAATACATAGGAAATTTTTCAAGTAAAGCGAATACATAGGAAATTTTTCAAGTAAAGCGAATACATAGGAAATTTTTCAAGTAAAGCGAATACATTGATACATTGGCAATATTCAAGTAAAGCGAATACATAAGCAAAATTTATCTACAGCAAAAGCATAGGAAAGTTGATTGTTGTCTCTTAACAATGGAACAATGAGAAACAATGCAGTATTTGTACCCAACATTGCAAATGTGTAATCTAGTGCTACTATCAACACAGCGAAAACATAGATAATATTTTTTACATAGTGGAAAGATAGGACATTGTTGATGTATCAATTAGAAAGCGGCTGTGCGTGCGGGGAAAATGGCGGCTTGCGCCGAGCGAGATGTCTTGTAGTTCAAAAGGAAGCCTAGTATACAGTTGCCAGTTTCGTCTTTGCGAGATCCGTCTTTGCTAGTTTCGTATTGTCGAGTTTCCATAGCACCGAGGCATTCCTGTCCCAGAAATAACTTTTCTGTTTGTAAACCTAATTGTTCTGTTTGGATAAATAATTTCTCAATTTGGTTTGGCAAAGAATCTAATTTTGCTTACATCGCACTCATGCGATTCTCCATACGGTTTTGAAATTCTTGCAAACTTTGTTCAAATCTAGCCTCAAACAATGATAAGCTGCGCTCTACAATCTGTTTATTGAGTGTGTATAGACCGTATCCTCCTAGTCCCACCGCGATTAAACCTAAATGCACAAACACAAACAAATTGTTGTAAAACTACATCTAACAATAGAATGAATGCAAACTAATCGTAAGATCCACATTTCACAATTCTATAAATTCTGAAAGAACTGCCAATATAAGGTTTGTCCAAGTGAAATAGAATCACTCATGGTTCTGATGAGTAAATGTCCTTTTCTTTCTCTGAAGATACTTTTTCAAAAAATTGTTTTCGCTGAAATGTAGATTGACTTATAGGCTTCATTCGTGCCAAGTTTCAATTATTCTGTTTTTTTCGTTTTGGAGTTAGTAATAATTAAGTAACAACTTACGAAATTTTGCCGTTCAAATATAATAGAATCACTACAGCATATTGAAGTTTTTGAAGTGCCAATTATTACAATCAAACGGAATATAATAAATGAAATATGCTACAGTATCACTCACTCCAATAGCCAAGTTTGGGGTTCTGTAACTGCGGGATTTCCGATTCAGGTTAAGAAAATTGGTATACAAAAATTTAGCAAAATTTAACATTGCGGTAAATGGAGATTACAATAGGTTCAAGTCAAAAGTTGGTGTAAAGCTTCGAATAAGAGTTCAATTCTTCATTTCATGTTGTGATTTAATACTACTTTAATTGCTCTATCGAATGATGCTATGCACACTTTACAGAGTTTTTACAATAAGAAGTTATAGAGAAATAAAATTCATTGTAAATGCATACGAAATATATGCATTCAAAATATAGTTCTCGTCGCTCCAAAAGACTTTGCTCGTTCCAAAAAATGTGCTCATATCATTCATACATGCTGCAATAATAATTCTATTTGTTATAATATGATTGTTTTAAAGATATCTAATTTCTTTCTGGGTCCTATTTATTGTTGAGTTATTATATTGGCTGTATGTAATTACTCCTTTCATTACAGTGATGCAACAACATAATATTCAGTTTCAAGCTCATGAGAAAGGATTGCTTCGTGTTCCAGAATGAATAAGAATACAATGCATTTAAACTTTCGTATTAAAATTTTGCTAAATTGCCGCAAATATGATTGCCATAATATGTGTGTGCACAATAGCGTTGTAACGGACATAAACCTGAAAGTGGGGACGTAAAACTGGGGAACCTGATAAGGTACTATATTGTAGGCAAACTTAAAGATCTGTTTTAATAATTCCATGAATTAGAATTTTTAACAGAGGGATACTGATGGTCCACCAGTGGTTGGCTATGCTTGCAAAATATCGTTTGTCATAAACATTTGTTGATAAATGTAGTCATTCCAGAAATTCATGAGATTGTCATAAATAACAGTACTAAAACAAAAATTCTTTGTTGTGATGCAACGGCAAATGAAAAATGGAAATCAAGTTAAGATTTTCGCGCTTGAAGCACTGCCGATGAATATACGAACCTGCTTAAATTTTTAATAATTTAGACATGCTTATTACAATCATTTGACACAAACAGTTAATCAGAACCTTATTTGGACTTTCGAATAATTGAATTATGTAAAGATTTCCCTTACGACTTATCAAATCAGGAGAGCTCAGGTAGGCTACTTTCCTGGTTAGTATTATCTGTTTTTTGTGTATTTTCTAAAGTCCATGAGTAAACTAATCTTTTGACTTCACTATCTTACAAACTACATGAGCATGCGGTTAAATCGTTTACTTAGCACACGTATATCCAGAATTCTCTAATTACCACAGTCCATATATAAGGAATGACAATTGACACTGATTTTATCGTAAATATATAGACATATAGATTTAGTAAAAACTAAAAAAAAAGGAATTCTTGGAGTAATCAACTCCTGGACCGTTTCGCGGCCATAGCCATAACAGTCTTTATTATTCC
>JAQIXX010006444.1:0-12203 GCA_034700605.1 Willowsia nigromaculata
AACCGTTAAAAACCGTTATAACGACCACATTTTGCTGAATGAACATAGGGCATGTGTGTACTCATTCGAAAGCTATTAATGAGTAGAACGTTTTCGTATGTTTAAATTTTATGTAGGATACACCCTCTTGCGAATATCGACAACTACGTTCAAAAAGCCTCAGATATCGGCGTCTAATTTGTTCAAATATGATCACCGCCGAAGCCGGGCTTCATATTTTGATAAATTACTCACGCTGGCACTTTTTTTATCAGTTTACCTGATTTATTTGTTAGTGTAAGTAATAGTTTTTTAGGTACACACAGTTATTACGTTTTTAGATATACTCATAGTTTTAAATTTCCGGAAACGCTTCGGTAGGTTTTAAAGACTGTTAATTAGTTAATTAATAATCACATCTTCGAATGACCTTCTGATTCTGGCTCGTCTCTACAAAAAATTAGATTAAAAATTACCACTGGCTTATTCGTTACATCAACATTTTTGTAAAATACATAACTGCTTGTGAACTTTATACTTTCAAGCAGAGAATCAATGAAACTTTTGGATAGTTAACTCCTTTGTCTACTCACACGTTCCCGATGTTTTCTGGTAAGCTTCCCTATACTACGACAACAAGCCTGCTCTCTTTTTTCATTCTCTTTAGACATTTTTAGGCAAATGCATAGTGGCCCATAGAAGGTAGTTTGTGGGACAAATGTGAACTATCTCAAGTTGAATTTCCTGCGATAAATAACATAAATCAATTTTGAGACTACAACACAGAATGGGAGTCAGGGACTTCATTACTGTCAAAGGAAGCAACCATGAAAATCGAAATAATCTGAAATGGCTGAAAGACGTGCTGAGCGCTGGGGGATGGGGTTTGAAGGTGATGTTTGAAATCAATGAGTTGGAAAGCCACAGTATGCAAAATAGTGGCATAACTGCTCGCACAGCAGGTTTCAAAAACTAATTTTTGTGGCTTTTGACAGAAAATATATGTTGAGAATTCCAATCAATCTAATCGAATCTTTTCATGATTTTGTGACAGAGGAAGAGCTCCGTGAATTGCCACAGGTCGGTGGATTCGGGTTCAAGAGTGTCAACTTGCGGTACTCCAGGACTTTAGAGAAACGGTTTCGGAACGTTGAAATGGGCAAAGAAAATTTTTCTGGATTTGATCACCATCACTTGTGTCGCCTTCCGTCTCCAACGAGAGATTCAGAAGAGGATCATCCACTTCCCTGGAAGTGCACCAAAGCCAAATCGTATTCTCCGCAAGATGTTGGACGATCGAATGAGAAGCGATGTCACAGTTGTGGCGTCCAATGGCGAAGAGATGAAATGCCACAAGTTCATCCTGGAAGGTCGAAAGTACTCCAAAATTTAACAATAGTTGATCTTCTAAAATGAATTGCTCAGGTCATAAATTCATAAATTCATAGGCATAAATTCATTTTTTCGCCAACAGAGCATAGCGAAGTGTTCGAGGCGATGTTGAAGGACTCCTCTAAATCCAAGGAGGCCATCACTGGAAGCATCGAGATGGACGACATGTGCTCCAGAAGCTTGAAGGCGCTCCTTTCATATTTCTACTTGGAGGACGTTGGAAAGGCTAAAGAAGACCCAGGCATCGCTTTTGATCTATACAAAGCTGCTCATAAGTATCATGTCTCCATTTTTGAGGAGAGGATGAGGAACCTCTTTCTGGAGAAACCGGACAAGTGGTTCAACGTGGAGGTGGCAAGCAACAAGCTCTTTAGCTGGAGGACGCAAAGGCCAGCAAGTTTAACGGCACACCTTTTTCTAAGTACCCTAACCATGTCGCTTTTTATTGGAATGCTGAATGAAAGTAGACGTTTGGGGCAACTCAATGACAATTTTTAAATGATAACTTCAAATTACAAAATTAAAATTGAATTTCGGTGTGAACTGTGACTTTAAAATATATCAAAATTGATGAAAATTCAAAGACTAAATTAAAAGTCCACCTTCTTTAAGTAATTTCTATGACGAAACTCAAATATTCACATTCTGTTTATTCTGTTGGAAATGTAATACTGGCAAGGTAGCAATATGAAATTCATGCGAGACCAAACATTGACATTTCATTTCCACTCAAACGGGTATTACTGAACCCCACAACCTTTCCAATCTACATTCCAGCAACCCTTACACCCTGCCCGCACCCACACTTTTTTTTTCGACGCAATCCAAGATTGATGTGAACGCTGAATCTCATGTCCCGCAATACTCACAACAGAATTCAACTAAGTCTTGTCTAACTTGATTGATAAAATAAAATAATAAAAAAGTCGAATGGACGATACGGAGACTTTGGCGTATGTCGTCGTTTATCTAAGAAAGCATTCTCATCTTCAATGGAGGAGACACGAAATTGGGAGGAAGGGCAGAGATATCACACCCATGAAGGAGACAATGGCTGGATCCCTGTTCTTTGATGGTCAGCAACGGAAATCTGCGACTTTGTCTTCAGAATGCATTTCTGGTGACATACATTTGTGTGCATGCTGAAAAGTTGTCGCCACAGGAATAATGCTTCTGACAAGTATGCACTTTTGCGTTCTTTGTCAATTTACCTTTAAAGGAGAATCTGTTTTACTTTTATGTGTACATATGCTTTTAATTTTCGTTTATCCCGAAAGTTTTCAAAAAGTTTTCCGATTTCGTGTCCCGATTTACCGACTTTTGATACCTACATATTCTATCAACTTCGCTGCCAATATCCTCTATATTTGTGAATGACAATTTCCCGGAAAATATGTTTGTGCAATGTATCCGGACACTTTATTTAAGGTGTATTGAATGGAAAATTTCTCGATGATTTTTGGAAATGCTTTGCGAATGTTGGATTAAAAACAATCAACTCTCGAATCCGTTAATGCACCAAAAAGTAGAAACCCGTTTTTGTAGCTAACCGCTGCATCTTAAAAATCATGATTTTTCATTATATTCCAAATAAAGGCACCCATGCTGAAACATATTCCAGAAAAATTACCTTTTAAAATTTATTTACAAACAACATATTATCATGCCACTGAAAATTAAACTTATTTAATATTTTATCTACAAACTCCCAGTACCATAGAAATTGTATCTCTTAACTAAAAATTTGTTCTGTGTAAATTTTGCTGGCGACAAAACAAAGTTGTACTTTTTTGAAACTCCATTAGAAAAGTTGCGCTTCAATAGCAATAGCGCAGCAACACTTTGGTTGACTTAAGTTCTGATTTGCAACTACATCGAAATTGAGTCGCAAAATAGGGTTGTGTCCGTGTGTACATAAAAGTTCTAGCAGTACGCAAAGCTAAACCTCTCCTGTATGACTCCGCATATGTGTTTCCAACATTTCTTCTGGCATCAGTTCAAAGCAAAACAGGCATTCGGACTGTCCTAAATTATCAATGAATTAAAATAATGTTTTGAAAAGAATATAAAGTCCATCATTAAATAGCTTGAAAATCCTCTAAATTAGTTAAATTTGGCATACCAAAATGTTTCCGCATGTGACGTAGTAGACAACTTCGTTGAGAAAAGCGCTCGTTGCAAATCCAACATTTCTCAGGTTTCTCACCCAAGTGTCTACGGATGTGTGTGTCTCGGTCCCATGCGTTGGTAAATTTCTTGTCACACAAATTGCATTTGAAAGGTCGTTCGCCAGTGTGGGTTCTCTGATGCACACGTAAATCTGCATTGCTATGACAGCGATGACCACACCATTTACATTTGTGTCGATCCGAATGTGTTTGTTTATGTAAATATAGACCATGGGTTGTCTGGAACATTTTCCTGCAGATGTCACATTCATATTGTTTTTCTCGGGAATGCGTTTCTTGGTGACGTTTCAAGGTGTCCAATCGTGTGAATGATAAGTTGCATTCCTTGCATGAGTATGGTTTCTCACCAGTATGCAGCCTTAAGTGCCTTGTCAAATCACTTTTCTGAGAAAATCTTTTCTCGCAGACGTCACACTTAAAATTCTTTTCCCCTGTATGAATTAATTGATGTCTCTTAAGGTCTCCGGATTGGCTGAATGCTTTCTTGCATACGCTGCAAACGTGAAGTTTGTCCCCAGTGTGGGTTCGCCTGTGACGAGTTAATGCACTTGGTTGTGTGAAACTCTTCTGACACATTTCACATTTGTAAGGTCTCTCTTCCGTGTGCACTCTAGTGTGCTCATTTAAATGTTGATTTGTTGAAAACATTTTGTCGCAAATATTACACTTGCACCGTTTGTCTGGCATTCTGACTTGCTGTCTATAAATTGAATTGTGTTTAGAAAATTTGATACTCTGTTTCGAGAAGTCAGATGAAATAAAATCACCAAAAGAATAAAATATTCACATAAGTAGAACCTTACACACCAGAGATTTTATTATCAATTTAAAACATGAAGACTGATAAAAACATATTGAAAGAAACGAAAAATACATCTGGCGTTTTGACCTCCGAACGCAAAGTTTAACCTCTTATTACACGGACTCAAAGCCCATAAGTTGAATATAGAAATATTGTTTCTGCTTGAATATTTTCAACTTGAATGCGCAAAGCCATCTTTTTCCTTCGCAAAGTACTTGGAAGACATAAGCAATACAGAAGCAAATTCTACATATATGTGGGAATTAAGCTAACTCTGGAGTTTGTAGGAGTGTTAGGCACATTACAATCAAGGAAACTTAAGAGGTACCTAAAGCCCTCAAATTTCTTCATGGGCATGCTTTACCTGAGTTTGTGCACGTAAGCTATGCCTCTATAAAGCCTTGAAATACGAAGGAATGTTTAGGCTGAAATGTTGGGTTATTTTTCCAACGTATTTTCTCATGTAGTAACTAGTCGTTACTACATGCACACGTGTATCCGTTTATGTATAGTGTTGTAATTGGAAGTAGCTACATATGGCTTTTCCTCTGAGCTTTATATCGTACATGACGTGAACATTAAAACGTATTACTGCGCACGTTATTTGTATTATAAATTCTGAAGCATGCTAGATATAGGCTAGTAAAAATGTGAGAGTTTCCTAATTCCCCTTGAATTCAAACCTTCAATAAATTACTGCATAATTTTTTATACATGCTTCCGTGATGATTTTGACAAAATGAAAAAAGGAATTTGAATTTCAATGAACGAGATGAACTGATTTAAAGCCTTGGTGTATGAAACTAAAAAAAACCATGTTTAAACACGAAAAAACCTACTTTGCACTAAGAAAAACTACTTCTACTAGTAAAATATTTATTACGTAATAAAATGGACTTTTGATTTATTGGTGTTGTATTATTTTGGAATGTTTTGACGAAAATATAGGCCGCCGGGAGAAATGAAGTAAGTGGAATGATGTATTGGGGGTTTATGCAATTACCAGGAACGATGTGAAGTGCACTGTTTTTCAATAGTAGCTTGATCCCTTGCCCTCCTTCAACACTTTTACTTGCATATTTATTGAGTCGCTTTCTACTTATCCAATCCAGTTGGGAAACCTTCCCCTCTGAGTTTTCTCAAAGATGTCGATTTAGTATATCGATCAATATGTAAGCAGGAAAGTCGAAATGCTACAGGATGTCTTTTTCCAAAACTCTAGAAGGTTTCAGTCCCTGCCACTCGTGAAGATAAAGGGAGTATCTTGAAATATCATCATTTATACAATTTGTAGATTTTGGTTGCAATCAAATGGTACAACATATTTTTATATGAAGGTTTCCGATAAAAAAAATTCGATAATCAGCTGTGATTTAAGATACGGCTTATTAACAATATCGTCTATTATGAATTATTCTAAAGGCACCTTGTAGCCACATATGAATAAAACTGCCTCTGAAAACTATTTGTTAATATTTTTCGATGTTACTATAGATGATAGTTGAAACTATTACAAAACAAGTTTCGAAAAGAAACTACCAACCCTTCAATTCAATAAAAAGTTGCAAACAAACTCTCTCTGGGGAAATTTATTTAATTAGGTTTTTTTACCATAAACGTTATATCTTATTAACTTAAATCGTAAGTACATTAAACATGTAGTATTTACAAACTACCAGTACATTAAAAACTACATACTCTTAACTAAAGTTTCATTTTTTGTAAATATTTTAACACAACAGTGTAGCAATTATTTGAAATTCTACGAAGAAAGCAACACATTCAGAACAGTGACGCAACGCAAAACTAAACTTCTTCTGGTAGTATCTTCTGGCATCAGTTCACAGCAAAGCAGGCACTCGGCTAGTTCTAAATTATCAAAGACTGAGAATTAATAGTCTGACAATACAAAGCATAAAATAGTTTAATCACGTTTCAACTTAATCAAACGCAACATACCAAAATGCTTTCGCAGATGCTTTTGCATGGCATTTTTTCGTAGATTGCGTTTGTTGCAAATCGAACATTTGTCTGGTTGTTCACCCAAATGTCCGCGAATGTGTGCGTCTGGATTTAATATGGTAGTCAATTTCTTCTCGCACAAGTTGCATTGGAACGGTCGTTCACCTAAAGCTTATGTATAAGTACAGTATTTCAGGAAAAACATGGTTGATCAAAGCATACACATAATTTACAGAACAAGTTACAATGAAATTAGCGTTTACTGGCACATACGCGCCAGGGAAAAATTACGTTTATATGATTCGTCAGTAAGACTAATAAATTGTTCCTACGCAAATAATTTCTTCTGAGAGGTTTGTCAAGCAATTAGGATTTCGCGTTATATACGTATTGCACATTGGCTTGAATGCTGGAATTATTATTAATATTAAATTATTTAACACTAACTACACACATAAAACATTATCTTACCACTCATCCTTAAAACAATCTAAACATTTTAATTACAAAAAATAGCAACCATCTAAATTTGCAATGCAAATGAAACTGCATTTTTATAAGCATCCAAGTAAAAAAAGTATATATTAACATCGTAAATAAAACAAGAAGTTCGTAAGAAGCCATAAAATACGAAATTCGAGAACACATCAATCGCATAGAAACATTTCTTTAATAATCTTAATCATAATAATATGTAAGTACCATCTACTAAGGCTTAAACGCATAGAAATTTTTAGCGCTTTTTACATGATTCATTCAGATATTTTTATTGTAAAGATCATCAAATTATCCACATAGGCTTACTTTAAGCACATACAGTCAAAGGCAGTCAAATTTGTTATATTATCAAACCCATATTATTGTTTGTAGTGGGAAAAGGGCTATGGAATTCTAAGAATTTATTCAACTTTATACAAACTATAGCATTATCCTATAAATCAAAATCAGTAATAACTTTAAGTATTTTATTTACAAATTGTGATTCGGTCTACTATCTTCGATATCTAAAATAATATTTTGTAAACTAATTGAACAACAACTAAAAATGTTATGTATATTTTGGTAAATAAGGCAGAACAGAATCAAAAACATTTGAAGATCCACTCCGATAGTCGTGTTCGTAAACCACCAGTGCAACAATACTTTCTGATACTGGATAATCAGTTATGTATTTCTGCGATATTTGAGAATTTAAGTTATATTCTCTTGATCATGTTTAAAATCCCTAAGACTTCGCGCAGAACGCGGCACATTTTCTAAGTTTCTCCTGTATGGTTCCGAATATGTGTTTCCATCGTTTCCTCCGGCATTAGCTGACTGCAAAACAGGCACTCAGTTTGTCCTATTCAAGTATACAAATAATAAGAATAAATACTCTGACGACAAAAATGATAAAAAACTCATGTACAAACATTACATAACTGTATAAATGCAAAATAAATTAAGTCACCCACCAAAATGTTTCCGCATATGATTACGCAGGCCGCTATCAGAATACCGCTTGTGACAAATCAAACACTTCTCTGGTTTTTCACCCAAGTGCGACCGAATATGTTGGTCTCGTTTCGCTTTTCTAGAAAATTTCCTTTTACATAAGATGCACTCAAAAGGCTTTTCACCAGTGTGTGTTCTCTGATGTACATGTAGCCTGTTCTTGTCTTGAAAGCGATGACCGCACACTTCACATTTATATCGATCTGTATGCACTAGTTTATGTATATTTAGGTAAGTTTCGGTTTTAAATGATTTTCCGCAGATACCGCATTGATAGGGTCTCTCCTTGGAATGTGTTTCTTGGTGGCGCTTCATGTTGTCAGACCGTGCGAATGATAAATGGCATGTCTTGCACGAGTGTGGCTTCGCACCAGTATGCAGCCTTGAGTGTTCTGTCAAGGTGCATTTTCGGGAAAACCTTTTCCCGCAGACGTCACACTGAAAGTTTTTTTCCTTCGTATGAATGACTTGATGAAGTTTAAGATGTGTGGAATTATTGAAGGATTTCTGGCAAATTTGACAAACGTATGGCTTTTCCCCAGTGTGGATTCTTTGGTGAACAGTTAATGCACCCTGCTCTTTGAAACCCCTTCCACACACTTCACACTTGAATGGTCTCTCTCCTGTATGCACTCGTATGTGCTTATTTAAAGCATCGTTAGAAAGCCACACTTTCTCACAGATGTTACACTTGTATTGCTGGTTTGGCATTATCAGTCAAAGTTTTTAGTTTTGGTTTTGATTTTGATTAGCAAATTGGATTACGGGAAGTCAGGTAATGTCGTATGTCAGCATATGTATGTAATGCTCACTTGAACACTTTAACTGCAAATCTGAGAGACCTGGATAGTGATTAAATTATAAATATAGTTTCAAAATACGATAGTATTTCTGGTGCAGGTTGTTTTGAAGTTCTGAAAAAGGGTTAACTTCAAATTCAACGACTTGGTACCAATCAACTGTTAGAGAGATAAACTGTTCACGGTATTCGCTACAAGCATTATTTCAACGTAAGTGCTAAAAACCACTCTTTGCTTCTATTTCAAAAGGATTAATGAAAGGTCCTTCAGGTAGAATTCTACGAAAGCTCAACCTGTACTATATATTCCATTCATGGTGTTTCAGATTAGTAGAATGTACTAAAGTATGGAAAGGTGTTGTTGTTGCAGCAGTATGTTTGTGTATAGCGTTTTTTCTAAAAATCGAAAGGAGTACCTAAAGCTTCATAACTGAGTATTTCCACACGAGTATGGTTTGCGTTTCATAAACTTTGAAATGCAAATAGATATGCAAGCTTCTCCTTTCATGAAAAAAACCTCACTGAAAAGAAATAGTTCGCAGAATTAAAATTGGTTTGACTCCAACCTAAACCATGAAATCCGAAAGAAAAACATAAGGCGTATTGCAAATAAGTCTGTATGATACAAATTTGTTGTATCAATAATATGAGAGAGTATGGCGTATCACATTCTGGTATACTGGAAAGGCACCTTAAAGCATCATTTATTTGGTGGGAAAGCTTAGGTTGATTTTGCTTCATAATTTCAGTAGGCAGGTTTTACGTGGTTGCATTCACGTAGCCTCTACATGTCAAACCTTTGAAATTCATTTAAGCTGAAACGTGAAGTTAATCCGAAAGCCGAGTTTTAGGTACTTTACATCTTAAATATGCATACTTGGATGCTTAATCGTAAAATCTGTATGCATGAAAATACAAGGAACTGCTGCAACAGCAGTAGTGCAACAAAACTTTCCGTAACTAAATTATCACGTTTGATTATGTATGAGGGTTGACGATTTGCTTGTTCGCTGGACCACGATGAGTACGTAGGCTGTACCATAAAAGATGCCCCAACTTTGATGCCACATATCTCGGTGACAACTTTCTCAATTCAACCGATTTGCATGCCGTTTAAAAGGTAAGAAGTGTGTCTTTTAAATGACGGGTTGCTCTTGCGAGCAGACCTTTGCTGTGAAGAATGCCGGGCCTGTATGTCCTACCCATGCACTAACACTTGAGAACAAAATTTTGAGTGCAAACGAATGATGAAAATTGAAACATTTTCTCTATCGATTAATATCACTTTTCTGGCAAAGCTTGTGACTGGGAATGGAGTATAACTCTATCATTATTAGGATGCGTCAAAGGAACAGCCCTGTCAATGGCGTTCGGCCAGTCTATATCCCAATTTCTGCAAGGCAGTACAGAAAACTTGCATTTTCAGGAGTATAATGCTTGTCCTTCGTAGCTCGTTGGAAGCTTTGTTGGTGGAGTTTCTTTATAAAGGTGATACATTAACCAGACAAGCCTATTCCGATATCTTGAGGAAGTTTAAGTAAGTGTACAACAAGAAATGAGGGCAAGAGTAAAATGATAACGATTTTTCAACACACATGACAATGCACCCTACCACGTTTTAAAATTCGGGAAGAAGAAGCAATGGGGCATTTGAACTTGATAACTGTATCACCTTCCCTATAGACTCAATATTGATTTATAGGACTACTTTTTGCTTCCCAAATTGAAAAGTTTCATGCGTGGTAGGTATAAAACCAAAAATGTTATTCATACGATTAAGTAAAAAAATACAAATCCATCACTTGGAAATCAAGGCCCGGAATTCTTCACAGCAAAGATTTGTTGCCAAGAGCAGCTCGTCATTTAAAAGACACAATTCTTAGCTTTCAAACGGCATGCCAATCGACTGAATTGAGAAAGTCGTCTCTGAAATATATGATATCAAAGTTGGGGCATCTTTTATTGTACAGCCTTCGTATATCAGACAGGACGCTGGGTCTTATTTAGACCTATTAAAATGTGGGTTTATTGGTTCATAAAATAATGTATTATTAGAAATTGGTTCATAAGGTGATATTCTGAAAACATACACAGATTCTGTGATTTTAAATGCACTATGAAATAAAAAATACGTTGGCATTATAAAACTTATTACCACAGTTAATTACTATCTTGTTATCTCATGAAACCCTATTATTTACATACCAATGTCCTTCAAAATCAGTAATACAATAAAAACAGCGCCAACACTCAGTGAGAAGTGTTTTTATAGCAAGTTTCCTAATAAGAGATCAATGGCATAAATGTTTGAATAATTGGTGACAATTTGTGTTGAATCCAAGTAGCCATGCTTTATATGCATTATGCACAAAGGTTCCAGAAGTGGACCAAGTATTCCTTCTCGCTTTTGTAAGGCTCCGAATGTGTAGTTCTATCACTTCATCTGGCATCAGATCTAAGCATAACAATTGCTCAGATTGTCCTTATCAAATTAACAAATTATTGCAAAGGAATCATTTGAAAAGACATATACACACATGAAATATGTTTAATACTCTAATTAAATTAAATGGTTTACCAAAATGTTTCCATCTACGCTTACGAAGGTGAATTTTCTCGGAATAGTGTTTGTTAAAAAGTAAAAAGTTTTCTGGTTTTTCACTGCGAGCGAATGTGTTTATCTCGGCTCGATTTGGACGAAAACTTCTTTAAATAATTATAACTATAAATTGTTATAAACTACACTAGAAAGGTTTTCACTAGCCTGTATTCTTTGTTGCCTGTGTAAGTAGTGCTCTATGAGTGCAGCTGTTGCTGCGATGCCTGCTCACTTAATTTGTGCATAAATGTACTGGTTTACGCTTCTTTAGGTAAATTTTAGTTTTAAAGAATTTTATGTTGATGTCACAAGGATAGCGCAATAACATTGTAACCAAAACAAGATTTGTGCATAACGTTAGCTTCAGAAAAAAAACATAATTTTATCAGTAATAATTGAAATTGTTAAATAAAGTTAACATAAACATAAATATTAGAAAGTTATTAACAGATGTTTTCAAGTGGAACTTTCATAATTTCTGACGAAAAATGCAATATCTCATCAATTAAAAGGAAAAACATATTAATGACGTATTATTTACAAAAACAAGTTTATATGTAACTGTACTTTCATAAATATTGGTGCATTTTTTATATTTTATTAAGAAAAGAGTAAATTGATAATTATTTGAAACTCAACTAACAGAGCTGAGCTTTTATAGCATTGCCGCCACAAATTTCGGTAACTTAAATTATTATGTTTTGAGATTGTGTCGTCATTCAGAATTTCAGTTGTGTCCGTCCTACATTAATAAGACTTCCAGCAGCTAGAAAATCTAAACTCTCCCTGTATGTCCAAGCGTATGTGCTTCCAAAATATCTTCTGGCATCAGTTCACCACAAAACAGGCACTCCGATTGTCATAAATTATCAAGATTTAGTATTTTGGACAATACAATACAATAAACGCCCAACATAAAATAGTTTGAACATATTTAGATGCGGCATACCAAAATGTTTCCGCATGTGACTTAGCAGGCCTCCCCTT
>JAQIXX010006445.1:0-12203 GCA_034700605.1 Willowsia nigromaculata
GGGCAATCTGACCTAGTCGTAAGCGAGTTGGTATCCTTTTGGCAGTAAAGCCAGTTCAAGTCTTAGCTAGGCAGTAAATTTGTAGAATTTGAAATCTGTGTGTGAATCTTGTAAATTGGTGTATGTTTCGTTTTTATATAAAACCAAGAAAATTACAAGTTTTCGTTTCTACGCATGGGTTTATTTTCTGCATAACAATTCATATGAATGAGAACACTGGAAACTTTTAACGCTTGCGCTATCCTGTGATACAAACTATTGGAATCTTTGAAACACAGTCAATGTTAGGTCCATCGGGATTTCATAAAATTCATCCCATCCTCAACAAACTTTGTGTAGCTCACAAAATAGTGAACAGGATCAAACACAAACCCCAGGCAAAATGAGGTACAAACGGTTTATATCTTTTTCACGGTTCTCTTGATTTACTTTACCAAATGGCAGTGCTTGCAGCAGCATGCATGTTTGTAATTCACTTCATCTCAATACGCTGCTTTCTCCAACTTCCACACTCTAAAAGAACATTTGGTTTCATAAGCTAGAAAAGCTAGATCGTATCTCAGGAGAACAGCCAGTTATGATCTGGTATCATTTCAGTTCAGATCTTTAAAAGCCCGTGTTATTTCCACTTGCTATCTCTCGTGTTGCCCCATAGCACGGCTAATCTGCGTATTCATTTATGGGGAAAATTCACCAGCATATCGCAAAACGCCTGAAAACAACTATGTATTTTTATATTCAATTTGTTCCCTTTCTATTTCAAACCAAGCAATTAAATTGTAATCTTCGAATTAAAAATTCGAAATTGCTTAGTGTTTATATTTAATATATGTATAAAAGTTTCTTTAAAACTACCACATAATGAGCTCATCATCGCTACAAGTTTTAAATAAAACTTGGGAGTACATATCTTCGTCTACATTCTTAAGTGAATGGCAGAAGTCCCAGCTTTACAAAATAGATTCAGTGTCAGGGCTTCAGTGTTTGTTGAGAATCTGGTTGAATAGTAGCTACGACGATGTATCTGAAGGTTAAATAATTTGCAAATAAGTTGTGATGTTTCTAGTGAATATTTTAAAAAATGTTATTATGTTTTCGTGAAGGTTCGTTGTGTAACGCTACATGGGATGGTGTGTATTGTTGGCCTCCTATTTCATCTGGAGTGGTGGTTTATAAACCTTGCTCAGAAATAATTCGTGAAATGCATCCCAAAAGTTCAGCATATGTACAAGGTTAACTTTTCTCATAATTGCTTCCTGTGATTAGAGTTTTCGTAAATTATGTCAGGATACTTCTGTATGTATTCATGTTACGATTTTCTCTAGGAACTGCAAAGAGAGCTTGCTTGGTTGAGGAGGACTTGGAAGCAACAAATCAAATTGATTATCAGGAATGTTATGATGCATATGATGTTTATTTAAAGCGGAAGGTAAGTTAGATTCAAAGCTTAAAAGTTTATCTTTTACTTTTTAAAGTTTTATGACACAATGTATTTTTCATTAGCAAGAAGACAAGTATTTAGCCCCAATGGTGCAGTATATGTTATTCTTTGGCTCAATTTTGTCTCTCATCTGTCTATCAGCCTCATTAGCTATCTTTTATCATTTCAGGTAAGTTGAAGGTTTCACTTTCTATGCTTAAGAGAAATGTTTCTTATGCAAAACGTTATTTTTCCACACTTTCAATTTGTATTGCCGTTATGGATGATCACAAGAATGTTATAACCATGTTTCTTGGCAGTTTGACTTATTTTTAAAAATGATAACAAAACTTTGTGCAAATTCCTTTCAGGGAAAAATACCACCATTCAAATCAGGTGAAATTAGACCACAAATTTGAAATGAGTGTCCCCAGGAACCACTTTTAATTATATTCCAGCTCGTTAGGACGCTTTGATTACTTAAAATCTAAGTTTATTATTAGAGGATACTCAGAGTTCATATTATTTGATAGAAGATTTAAAAATATCATCTCTTCCTTCAGAAACCACTAAACATTAATTTTCATCGTTCTTGAACGTAATTATTACTGCATTACCAATGATAAGTATATTAAGGTACCTGTCCTTTGTTCGGTGCTTGACATAGGAGCCTGAGAATCATGTCATTCTTGTTTATATCATATTTTTAATGAAGTATTAGATAAAGTTTACGATAGCATGTCCATGAATTAATAAATGTCCAAGGTCATATGGTGCTTACGTCACCTTACGAGTTGTTATATTAAAAATTAAATTATAAGTGAACCATGTATGTACCTGGCAGCTAAACTTTATAATCCTTGATTACATCTTTCCCTTAGATGTCTTTGGTGTGATCGTGTTACCATCCATGTTCATCTGATGATTTCCCTGGTGTTCCGGTTTCTTCTCATGTTCATTATTTCTGAGCCTATGGTGCTTGATCGGGTGGATAATTACAGAAATGTGGTACGTATAGTAAAACCAATATTTGCGCTCCCCTGAACATCATCAAATTAAATGTTATACTACCTAAAATTGTGTGAGTGAAGACAATAATGTGTTAAGTCGTAAGGAGGAAAATAATCGAAATTAATATTTCTTTGTAACTGATTACGCTAAAAGGAATTACAGGAAACTGCATTCCCTATAATTTGTCAAAGGAGCTTGGAATGCCTGACATTGATAGCAAAATATTTTCCCCATCTTACTTATGAAAGATTTATTACTCCAAGACTTATCTAAAGTAGTTCACATGAAAACTAGATGGGTGGTAATTTTTAGATTATATCAAATCCACAGTTAACGTTTCACCAAAAGCATGATCTAAATGCAATGCATATATCATTGTTCAGTGTATCGGAGGACAGGCACTGAAAAAATTATTTTCTATTTCTGTAAACATAATTTACTATTTAATTTTTTTCCTAAAGGACATTCTCTGTAAAGCCATTTTGGTGCTGTTTCTCTACACCACTGTCTCTTCAGTGAGCTGGATGTTGATTCAAGGTCTTTACCTTAACATTACATTGCTGGCTAGGGTTTTTACCGGTAGCACTCGATACCACTTGTGGATTTACTGTATCATCGGTTGGGGTAATGCAAAACAAAAAGTGTGGAAATTATTCATGCGAAACTGCATGAAGTAATTACATGTTATCTTTCTCCATTCTTGATAGTTGTACCCGCTGGTTTTGTGCTTGTTTACGTCATCGCCATGACATCTTAACAACAGAGCAAATGCTGGGATGGATATGCCGACATGAAAGAGATCTGGATACTACTTGGTCCAATTATGTTTGAAGTAGTGGTGAGAACTCAAAGTTTTGAGTAAAATAACATAATCTTAACAATTAATTTTGTACAAAGGATATACACTTAATAAATATTTACAGCTTAATGGCATCTTTCTCCTCAACGTTCTCCGAATACTTCTAAATAAAGTTCGTAACTCAAACCAGCGGAGTGACTCTTCTCAGATTAAGTATAACTTCGTAATACACAGATGGAATACTTAATTTTCCCAAATAATTTATCATCAAATAATGATAATTGTAAAGCCCGAGTACAATTTATAATAATTTTCGGTATATTTGATGTCTCTCTCTAGGGCTGCTGCAAAAGCAACTGCAGTTTTGTTTCCTGTTCTTGGATTAAATAATTTAATCTTTCTATATAATCCAGGCGGGGAATTTCACAAATACATTGTGGCACTCAATACGTTTTTTGGAGCTACACAAGTAAGTTAACTTACCTCATTTGATATATGAATACAAATAATATCAATTATTGGGAAGACATGTTTTCTAATCCTTTCCATTGAAATGTAATCAGTAAATTGTAAGCACGTACACTACTTCTATTTCCAGGGAATATTTGTTGCCATTGTTTACTGTTTCATCGACAAAGAAGTACATGCAGCTTTTCGCCGTTATTGGGGACGTGTAACTGCCATGAGGAATCTTGACCGTCGTTCTTCTAACTCTCGATCAAACATTCAAGCTCAGCATCAAATCCCAATGCAAGAAATTGGGCGCCGCCCACAAAACGGAGTATCAATTATTACTAGTTCGAATCATGCAATGTAAGTATGTAAAGGAAAGCATCTTTAATCGAGATGAAAATGGGTATTTCGGAGAACAAAATATTGTCTATTTTGGAATGTAGGAATGCTTTACAATAATTAAGAAAACCCACAGAAATTTGCATTTTAATGTCAAATTCATCATTTTATTGGTGTGTACAATTTTACTCAATATTTAAAGTGTGTACCTGTTATAAATTATATTGATACACGTTAGTGTTTGTATTCAAACTTGAAATACACTTATTTAGTTTATTACTTTCTTGACGATGAGTAATAAGAAATATTTCTTCATATTGAATGAAATGGAACTTTGTTTATTGTGTATACTTTCTTTCTATTGTACTTAGAGCATGTCTTTATCATGCTGCTATGAGAAATCTTCTCAAGAAACTTCGGAATAATTCTAGATACTTGCATCATTCCACTTAAGTGTTACATAAGTGTTTTCCAAATCCTGACATGCTTTTTATTGGACTTGCGTTGATGTATTGTTCACTTTAGGTTATTGGCACTAAAGCGTAATCGAAAGATGAGTAGGCTAAGATCCCAGGCACTATTTTATCAACACCATTTTAAAAATAGTCAGATAGGAAATGGATTCCTTGATCAACTTGGAAACACGGGATAAACATGTAGTGACCCAATGTTTAACCATCAACACCCGAGACGTGTGCTAGTCAAACAAAAATTGACAGGCTGTAGGCTGTTTACTCCCACATGTCTTTCATACTATGATAGCATGTATAGCATAAGCGTGGAACCTTGCTCCATTGAATTTGTATGAGATAAATTTGCAATTTTTTTAAAAGTTTTAGAGGCATACTAAGTCTTTTGATTGAAAATAAAGGAACATTGCATCAAACATTGGAAACCTACTTCACATTTGAATAAAAAACTTTGATGAATGGATCTGTATAAAATACATATATTAGAGATTGTTATTAGAAACCAAGTGCTGAGTGCGGATTTTGATTACTTGCAGTGAATTTAGAGACACAGTTTTATCGTTGATGTTCAACATGCAGAGCAACACGATTACATGATGTCTAGTTGTTTGGTACATAAATCAGTTAGAATACCAGACTTTCATATATTTTAAAACTCCAATTTTCATGATCGCGTCACGGCTGAATCCATAATAGCGTACAAACAAAATCTAACAATGGTTCCTAGCAAATTGCTGTTGGAACTGAATTTTCAGTACCTGGTAAAAACGGTTGGTTGGTTTCGTAAAAACACGTCATTTCATCTATAAATACCTAAATTGTTTGCTTTCATGAAATACTGCAAAGATTTTGTGTCTCTCTTGCGTAAGATATATAGACAGTAATGACTACACAGAGGTATAAGCATTTGTTTACATGACTTTTCATAAAAGCTCATTCTTTGATTGTTTTTATCTCTGTGACTGACAAAAACAAAATAAATAGTAATTCATTAGATCTAGACGTGCTTTACAACGCATTTCGATGAGACAAGAAGGACTTCAAGTCGAGTTTATTTGATTTCTTTCTTTGATGTAGTATGCTTGTTTTCAGTGTAGTAAGCAATATTCTTATTGAACCCGGGGTTTACTTTCATGTCGTGACAGGATATTTGACTTAGATTGACATCCGTGAAGTTAGATGCTATATAGTAGAAAGATCTATTTTCAATAAAGGACTGTAAATTCAATCAGAATATTTTTCACAACAAATATCCACGTACTATCCACGTAAAACAAGTTGCTATCCACGTACGTATCCACGTCATCTTTAGTCATGAAAATAATTCATGAAATTTCTGTTGAGGTAATATTAACCCTTCCCTGATCCAAAACAAAATCCCTGATGACCCCAAACAAATCCCTGGTAAGATAAAAAATCCCTGAAATTTGCAAACATTTCGGCGAAAATTCCTAATTTTCCATAAAAAATCCCTGATGTTTCAATAGCTTTCTTTTTATAGTATATGGTGTTTTGGATGGCTACCTTATTGCATATTACTGTGTCTTTTGTCAAGGTAAGTTTGGCAGCTTTGGATCACTACTTGTGAATTTCACAAGAAATGTAGCGTATAATATGCTCACAAAAGTTCGCTTCAATGAGATACCATGAATGTTTTTTTCTGTTGTTGATTAATTAATACAGTAATTTTAAGCAGACTTTCATTTTACAAAGACTAAGAATAGCTTTGTAAGTATCATTAGCATTGGGTTTTCCATAGTTTTTCACTTCCACTGATTTAATCATGTATATGATTTAATTTCATGAACATAGGCCATCATAATCCTTTAATCAGTTTCCGAATGAATGTAGAAAATTCTGATGGAACGTACAACTTATTTTGAGGGTAACTGTGTTCAAATTTCATCATTAAAAAATGGAAAACATGTAGCTAAGGTCCTTTGCGCACCATGGAATATTTTTACATTTCAATTAAGAAACGATATATGAGAATTACCCCAATATTGTTTTTGGTCAAACGGATACTACTCATTTCCAGGTTAGTAGCTCGGAAAAATAAGTTTCGATTTCAGTATTAGCCCACCTCTCTCAATATTGACTTGTATATAATTACTGTTTTACTGGAAAGCAATTCACTGAAATATAATCAAAATTTAAAACTGATAAATGGTGAAAGTGTTGAGCCTTAGATTTCTTCGACAAAACATCATTGGGAACACGATGGGCTTTGTTTTACACAACTGAGAAGCTTCCTTCAATTCCGGAAGGTATTATTGATCATAGAATGGAGTTACAGAGCAGTATGTTTTTACAATTAAATAGTACGGATCCACGAAAAACGGATGTGGTACCATGTATTTGTTGGGTCAAGATGTATTTTTAGCTTTTTTCCACTTTTATGCCGCTTAATGTATTTTACTCATATTTGACGCTATGATCAACTTCAATTTTTGTTCAACGTTGTTACATGCATGTTTAAGTACTGAAACCAGTTCGATGACCCTGAAACAACATTTTTGCGATCAATGATTGTATTTTTCAAGTAGATTCAATTTCACTTGAGTTTCAAGTCGTGGACCGCTGAGTTGCTTCTCATATTTAGGGAAGCAATTGTTGAGATGAGAATCTATTGCAATACTTGATATACCTATACATACGAATAGTCTTATAATTATGGATATTCCTAAGTTTAAACATTAACTTACTTTTATTTATAATAGCAAAAACATTCTCATCTCCTTTATTCCATTTTTTAAGAATGCAACTGTATTGATGCTTAATGCAGCAAATTTTAGCCTAGATAAGTCACAAATTTTAGTAGGTGTTAATTTTGCAGAAGTATTAGTCCGAAACAAAATGTCCGTGTATAAATAAATGAGACACTTATTTAGGTTTTTTAAATTTTGAAACAATTTTTTAAAGCTTGAGCTATGGAATCAGTATAATTTGTTTGTTATGACAAATTCATGTTATAAAGTGGTATAAAAACTAGTGCTATCTGAGTTTGTTGGTATGGAGATACATTATTTCAAGTTAATGTACTTGCTTAAGACCCTGTCGAAGCTCCTTTGTTTGAGACATTTTGTAAGATTTCGTTATGGAAACTTAAAACGATTGAATACCATAGGAAGCTTTCACCAACACTTCAGATTTTTGTCTGAATATAAAGATGATCGTTTAGGAATTTTTTGAAAACTGCAGCCTAAGTTTTGTTATGTTGCAAAAGCAAAAAAAAATTACGTTAGTCACAAAAAATTCAAGCATGATTGTACATTTGGAAAACCTGATTCGTTTAACCTTGGACACTAAATAAAAGTTAATTATATGCTAAGTAGTTCTTCACATGATGAGTCCTTCAAACGGCATTGAATTAAACTGAAAACATCAAAATATAAAGGACTTTTAAAAATAAAATGCCAATAAGTTTTAAGAGCAACAACTGGTATAGTTGAGGGAGTAAATGCAGGGACTGAAGGAATCAAACACCAAAAACTTGTTGCTCGAAATATATTTGATATTAAATATGCATGATATTGTCTTCTTTGTGGCAAGAAAGCATGCAAGTATCTTTGAGTCAACAGTATACAAAACGAGATTAAATTTAGAAAAGACTGTTTTTAGACACTGCTAATGGCTAAAGTGTATTTGGTTGTTCTTTGTTTATACATTGTGACTTATTTTACAAGTGCAAAGCTATTTATTCATTAGCAAATGTTTGTAAGCCTTGTATTCAGGAAGAGGTGTGGGTTGTTTGTTTCAAATTTAAAATGAAATTGTAAAGTTTGCTCACTCGTTTTTGAAGCTCTTCCCAACTATATTGAAAAATTTCTTGAGTTATTGCTACTATGTTCCTTTTTGAGACAAATGATATTATCTGATTTACAATAGGTTGCAAGAATACTACAAATTTCGAGAAAGTCTCATATGTGTACAAGTTTTATTACATATTCTTGGACGCATACTACACAAATCTTTCCATAGTTCAATTCCTTTCATCTTTAGCCCTTGCTGAAACTGTGTTACAAAGCTCATGTAAACGAATAGCTGGAATTTGGATGAATAGAAAGATGGACTTCCAGATTTCAAAGAAAAAAGTTTTAACTGCGACAAAATCCTTACGCAGCCATTTAGGTAGCTTACCATAAAATGTGCTTTGTATTTATCCGTTTCTACAAATCTTTCATAGAAGCATTAGTTTGCAATTCTAATTCAAAACAAAACCATACTGGATTGGTTTAATAAATTTGAATGCAGAAGTTTAATTATTATTACATTCAGAAACATTTTAGGAATCCTTTCAAAAATCTCGGAAGAGATTTATACATGTTAGCAGAGAACGTTTTCAAATGAAGTAAAAACTTGTACAAATATTCTCATTTGCATTAATTCAAACGCTTAGTTACATATTCCGCCCAACTAGTTTATCTAGAAAAATGATGTACTCATTAACAGATTTTCAAGGTGGGATGTCTCTAACGAGAGCATTGCATTGCTGCCGTATTAGTGTGAGACTTTCAAAAAATTGATTCAATCAAAGCCTACGCTAACTGTGTTCAATGAACCATTAAAAGTCTTCACGGGATAAATTGTATGTTTTCACAAACTTCTAAAAGGCTGGATTTTAACGAGGAAGGACGGCTTTGGTTTATGGCCTAATTTTCAACTAATATTTCAAAGCATTTTTTATGCTGCAGACTAATGAATCTTGCTGATGGATTAAAAGAATACCAAGGTTAACTTGATTTGGAATTGCCATATTTTTTATTTAATCTCGGGCATATGCTTTGCACTTTCAAAGCATTAAATAATTTTAGGGTAGTGAGAGGATTAATACGACTAAGATAACTGAAAATATTCAAAACTTTTCCTATAAAACGAATGAGTATGCAACATTTTCTGTCATGCTGATAAAATTTACTTAAGTGTCTCATATAGTGTTTTCCAGAAATACTGTTTCATGTTGGTACAATTGGTAATGGGTTTGAATATAAGTATTCACACCTAAGATATAACATTTGTATCAATTTTTAAAATTGGTTTAAATTCAATTAGTTTATAAAAAGGCATTTAAAGCTTGTTTTTATTTGGAATATTGGAAACAAATAAATTAAGATTCTATGTTCAGATTTC
The DNA here is from genome assembly GCA_034700605.1 of Willowsia nigromaculata. NCBI lineage: Eukaryota > Metazoa > Arthropoda > Collembola > Entomobryomorpha > Entomobryidae > Willowsia > Willowsia nigromaculata. The sequence goes on from JAQIXX010006445.1 coordinate 9,623, forward strand.
CTCAATTTTTCAATAAATTAAATCTAAAATTTAAACCTTACTGACTTTTCCATGGAGCTGTTTTTCCGATTCTCATATGTGTAAACCTTAGATGCTATTTCCTAGTTCGTATGAGCTATAATTCGAATAAATGTGGACTTGTTAGTTGTTGTTTTTGTTAGTGCGCATGTTGTTTTTAGTTTCACAACGTTATATGAGGTCGCCAACGAAACGTTACATTAAAGAAATAGTTTTGAACTTTCAGATCATGCCCTACGTTTTTTATCCTCAACTTGTAGAAAGATACGTATTATTATTAGAAAGAAGGACGATAAAAATGCATTGGAGAAATAGAATATCACATTCTAGACTCATGTGTCAAATGGCTGGAGAAAATGGACACTCTAGGACTCTAGACAGCGAATGTCAGGAAGTTCTCTCTCTTTTGTAGAACAATGCAAAAATTAAGATCATATACTTTGCAATATTTTTTACAAGAACCAAGCCTGGTTCTGCACAGTTTCAGAATTCTCTTAGATTTGTTGTATTTGATTTCACAGCAGAGATGGTAATTTTGGGTAGCCTGCCTTGTGTTTTACAGTTCATCTCAATAACTTTAGAATAATAAAACTTACAGATAAATGTGAAAACTATCACGCATACCTATATGAAATGTGGGGAACTCATTTCCCATTCATTCCTGGTTTAGAAAATTTCATTATTATGATATGCGATTCAACTGTGTGATTTATAGATGCTTTGTGCTAGGAAGATAAACAAAAATAAATGTTTAACGTTGTGTAAAAATGATTGAACAAAAGTTTCAATTTTTCAGTGCATTAGGCATCCGTTTATAACCCTGTCACCAAGCTGGAAATGTTGTTTTCGTGTGAATACTTCATGTGGAAATTTACAAGTGGGTGTATCAGAGTAGATACCGTAAATTTGCAATTAGACGCCGGGCGTCTAAGAGCAATCGTCGGTTTTTGAGTCCGTAGACGCCGGGGCGTCTATTTGGGGGAAACGAGTAATTGATCTTTTTTGTTAACATATTATAAAGGTCGGTATGCATTTTCCTTAAAAAGTGCATTTACTTTAAAAAAACAAACAATTTATAGTTATAAAAGTCCACATAACGATAAAAGTTTCTTCAAAATATTCGTATACATAGGTGGATATGCACTGTCATACATGTGGTAATTTAATTTATACAATTTTGATGGGACCTGTATTTGGGGGAGGCAAGTAATTGAGGGGGCTTCTAATAGCATTTGTCAACATTTTAGCTCGTAGGAGCCGGGGCATCTGTTTGGGGTCGGCCAGTAATTGGGGGAGGGCGTCAAATTGCGAATTTCCTGTATGTAGATTTTTCCTGTGGGATTCATGAAACAAATTTGCACGATAATTGATAAGGTCAATAATATCTTTGTTTTCTCCTTCTTGATCATTCCTTTTCCAACTATTGACTAATATTCACACGCTTGTCTTGACGTTGACTCAAAAATTTATGTAAATATGTTAGCTAGTGTACCACCACCTTGACTGGCCTGATTTTTAACAGCTTTTACTTGTAACACATGTAGTTTTAAATGTCAAGAAAGCTCTTGGAAACACTTGTGGAAAATTGTTTGTCTAAATTGAGAAATTTAATTATTAACTGCTGAATATACCTGTAAAGTTTGTGTGCATAATGTGATAAATCTTCAGAACTATTTTCATTCCCTGGTTTTAACTTGGGTTGCCTAAGTGAGAGCTCATACTGGTCTTCAGTTGAACCGTATTTCCATATTTTTTGCACGTTTACCTAAGTGGTGTAAGTGGAGATGACGTCATGATTATTACAAGTTGTACATTCAAGTAACAAAAATTATGCTTATTTTAGGTATTTTTTACTTTATATTTCAACACTCTGTATTCTGTTGTCGTTTATGCTGTTCCAATTTTATGCCCCCTACCAATGTTATCCCAGCAAGTGATCGCATCAAATTCTTTCTGAATAGGGGAGTTAAAGGCGTACATAATTTACCACTTGTTGAGTTTTACAAGTTTAATGTAGGTTGTCAGTAAACTCTTGTGAAAATAGGCTTGAGCACTTAGCAACTTAAACCTAATTCAACAGTTAAAAAATATTACTTGTACAATAAAGTGTAATTTTACAGACGATTAGCTCTTTCCAAGGGACAGACAGAGTATTAGACTAGTGTGTCCGATAGTATTCATCCACTTAGAAACAATGATAATAGTGAAAGAACCATAAATACACGAAAGTAGCTTGTAACCTTTGTAAATGTGCTTTGTAAGGAATGCTGTGGTCAACAAAGCCGATAGACATGAAAGATCAGCCTAATTCACAATATTTGAAATTGACCGTTTTTGTAAATTCGCACAAGATATTTCTTGAGCGTGATTATCAATAAGTATTATTATATTTTATATCTAATGTGTTCTATTTATAGAATATGCTTATTTCGAATTTGTAAATCCCTTGTTCACTTTCAGAAGCATTAAATTGAGTGCAAAAACATGATAAAGCAATAAGCAAAACTGGTCAAGATTAGTCCTTTAATTTGTCATAACAATGCATGTTAGGTTGTCCAAGCCG
>JAQIXX010006446.1:0-12201 GCA_034700605.1 Willowsia nigromaculata
TTGCATTGTTTTAACTTCATATCATAGAAGCATCATACTTGTTGGTTTTTCTTGCATGGTTGTGTATGCATGTTTCAAATGGCGAACCTTTTTTAGGGGTTAGGTGAGATTCGGGTTGTTGTTTCGTTGTTTCTTGAGGTGTCGTCCCTTCGTCCCTGGAGTCTTCTTAGGTTCCAAGTGCAACAGACATCCGTGAGGCTAGGCCAGGCCTTGCGTTCATCTTCGTTTTTCTCCATTGTTATCGACACGGGCATCGCGTCCCGTTCCGTTGTGACCAGTTCACATTTAATTTCTTCGTATTTTTTTTGTATGTTGGGTACCCTAGTTCTTCGTGTTACATTTATTTTTTTGTCTGGTCGGGGATTACTGCGACAGCCCCTTTTTCTTCGGTTAGGTTCTTCGCCCGTTCTTTGATGTGTAGTGTTTCGTTTGTGTTATGCCTAAAGGTGTTAGGACCCGTTCACAAGGACCACCCATATCTCGTGACTTAGACTTTGTGACGCGCAACTCGCGCATTCGTCGTCGTATAGCTAGAAATCCTGTGTCAGATCCTCCGTCCGTAGCTCCAGGTTTATTTGTGCCTACTCCGGATTCTTCTGTATTGTTGGATTCCGAATTAGTGTCTCAGGTTCCCCCAACTCCTTCCGTTATAGTCTCCGCAGTTCAGCCTCCTCTCGAGTCTACTGCCGTTGATTCTTCCTACCAATTGGCTCCTCCTCGTCGTGTTCCGCCTAAGCTACGCCACGGTCGTGCTGCCTCAGTTTCTCCAGCTTCTTCTTCCTACTCGCTACAATATCTTCCTGTCCGTCCTGTTAGTTCTTTTAGAACTCCAGTTTCTCAGGCTCTTTCTCACACTCCCGCTCCGGCTCCTCCGCCTCAGTTTCCCACACCGCAACTTTTGCGTGACTATCGCTCTGCTCATCCTCCTCCGGTTTCTACTTCCTCTAGCTCTTCTTACGCTTCGGCTGTCTCAGGCCGTCCTCATCTGATTCCTCCTCGCTTTGTCTACGCTAGCCCTCGGGCTCCTTCCAAGGTCCTCAAGCGTGCTCGTGACTCGCCGCCGCCTTCCGTCGACGCCGTCTCCAAGCGCCTACGCTGTCCTCCTGTTTCTTCTCCATCTGGCCATCCCTCTGTCTCCGGTCTTCCACCTCTTCCGCCGTCTACCACTCGTACCTACTCCCCGCTCCCTCTTCCTTCGGCTCCCTCTGCTCACTCTAGTGTCGGCTCTTTGTATCTTCCCGGGCCTACAGCCTTCCGCGGCCGGGGAATTCCTCCCGTCACTCAGGTCACTCCATCTTTTGCTCCTCCTATCTCTCATTCTCGTCCGGTTGGTCTTTCCGTTAAAGCCCTTCCACGCCCGGTCCATCCTTCGCATCGCGATCCAGCGTTCCTCTTCAACACTTTTGTTTCTTCTCTTCCTCCTATACCCACTACCTTGCAGGCTTCTGTCTCCACACCGACTTCTTCGTCCTTTGGTCGTCGTCTAATTAACGTTGTTAATAAGCTCCACCTCTCCTTCAAGAAGTCTCCTACCAAGCATACCACTCCACAATCAGTCTCTTCTCAAACTCCTTCGATTCATAGTCGCCCTACTGAACGTCTTTCACAAGTTCCTCTTCCAATCTCTACAGCTACTCCTACCTTTCGCGATCAACGCTCTGTCAGTATCTCGCCTGACTCTCGTATTCACCAGTCTCCTGACTCTCCGGCATCATATCACACTCTTTCTTCTGACTCTGACTCACCGCTTCGTGAAACTCCTACAGTTCCTCCTCAAGCTGCTGCTATAGCTGAAGATCTATCTCTCCTATTTGACAAACTTTCAACACAAACATCAGTCGTAACCACTCCAACTGCTGTCACTCTTCCATCTCGCTCTCCGAGTCCAAGACCGCCACCAAATCCAAAACCCAAACGCGTAACATTTCAACATCATCCTTCACCGACCACCGCTTTAACTACTAGCTCCTACTCGACACCAATAACCACTACATCTATCGTAGCAAGTCCTACAACCGTATCTGTCACTACTACGACGATTATTACCACTACTCCTCCTTCTACTGTCGTTACTACAACTGCCACTATGGGTTCTACCGCAGGATTTGCCTTAATGGCTCACCCAGCCTTTGTTCCCACCGTATTTGACGGAAAGAAATCTTCTATCTCCATTGGCACCTTCTTTAAACAATTCAATAACTATGTCACCTTACAAGGACTAAAAGATGAACAAAAGATTAATATGCTTAATCTTCTCATACAAGGATCTGCTAAATCTTGTCTCGACGAATGTTTCCGTGACTTAACTATTACGAAATCTGATGGTTCTGTGACCAAACCAACTTATGACGAAATTGAAAAATACTTCAAACAATCCTTCAAGACCAAAACATCCAAACAGGAATATGAACGACGTCTTCGTGAAAGAAAATATTTGTCTGGTGTTGACACTTATGAAGGACTTTACTATGACGTTATGAAGCTGTGTCATAAAGTCAACCCATCTATGTCTGACGCTGACATCATCGATCATTTACTACACGCTCTACCTGAGTCTGTGGCTCAAATGGTCCATTTTACCGTCAAACCTACTAAACCGAAAGATGTACTTGACGCTGTCATTCGACAAGGCCAATGGGATTCCGCCAGAGCCTCTCTGTCTGGATCTTCTCGGGCCACTTCTTCTTCCGCCTCTTCGACTGTCAAAACCCTGGACGTGGACACTCTTGAATCAACAATTGTTCAGGTTCTGGAACGACATAATCTCCTCCCTTCTGCTTCCGATTCGAACACTGACACTGATGAGGTGAGCGCCATTGATGCTCGCTCACGTGGCAAGAAACCTGGGTCTTACAATAATTATAATAGACCTTCGCGTTATGACCAGCGGCCTATTGGCCATCGAACCTTCAATTCTTCGTCTAATTCTTCGTCAAATTCGGTTATTCGATCCCCGAGTACCTCAGACCAGCCGTCTGGGAAACATCGTGGGTATGCTTATTATCCGAACCAAGTCCATAAAGGACCATCAGCCAAGTGCTTAACTCATGGTGTGTTTTTGCACTGTCACATGTGCTTGCGCCGGCATCAGAACGATTTCCGACCTTATCGTAAGTCGGGCCCCTCGGTTAACTCAGTTGAGCCTGGTACTGACTCAGTTGAGCAAGTTCACATGGATTGCACGATCATATATGATGATGGGGTATTTGCAGAGAATGATGAAACGGGAAACTAATTACAGTAGCCATTGTTCACGAGTCTCTGGTTGCTGCACTCCAAGTACCACAATTTAAAAATCTCGTCATTGTCAAATTATTTCTCAATGAAAAATCTTATCACGTCTTGATCGACACTGGTGCTGCTATTTCGGTTTTTCCTAAGCACCTCTTAAATTCTCTTAATGTCAAATCTCATAAAGTAAATCTACTTGTCAATGGTGTCGTTCATGCTTCGATTTGCAATCAGGCTATTCAATTACGTGTTCTTTTTCCATCCGTTCCTCGAAATCTTCTCAATCCTCTCCACAAGTTCTTCGTCCTCGATACTCGCCGTCCTATTCTGGGTAATGACTTTCTTTCTGCTCACAAAATTTGTATTGACTTCGGTCGCCATGTATTACTTCACGTTAATGATGATTCCGAATTCTTGCATGAAATTCCTTTCTACTTAAATTCTTCTGAAATCCCAGATCGTCGTGATGTGACATTTATCAATGTCAATGAAGTCTTTGACGGTCCAGATGACGATTCTCCATCTCTATCTGCGAAGATTCGTTGTCGACATTTGGTCCATTTAGGCCCTCGTAGATACACTACTTTGGTCTTTCACATTCCTATTCGACAGTCTTGTTTCGAACCGTCCATTCATCTGATGGACTCATTGAATATCTTCTATCCTCCCTTTTATTTCCCGGATCATGGTAAGGTTAGTATTGATATCTATAATCCCAATTTCCACTCTGTCACTCTACGTCCGTACACTTGCATCGGCACTGCGTATAAGTGTACTCCTTCCTATTATGTTCTTGAACAGACTTCGGTACCTGTTCATCATCTGACTTCTACAGATAGTTCCAGGTCCGACTCCTGGCAGGTAGATCAGACTCCTGACTTAAAGGACTTTCAATTCGACATCAATACTGATCTATCTTTTACTCAACAGATCGCCATCCAAACCTTACTTTCCGAGTATACCGATGTCTTTGCCAAAGACGACTTTGATATCGGCACTTACACTGGACCAGAACAAATGCGCCTTGAATTAGACGGTCCTCCAGTTTGTCAGAATCCCTATCCTACTTCATTTGCTAAACGACAACTTATCCGCGAATACGTTGACAATTTTCTTCGTATGGGAATTATTGAAGAAGCCACTTCTGAGTACGCTTCTCCAATCCTTATGGTTCAGAAACGTGATTCAGATCCTCAAAATCCAAAATATCGTATAGTCATAGACTATCGTGCTCTCAATTCTCAATTGAAAACTCAAATTTGGCCGTGTCATCGAATCTCTGACGTATTTGCTTGTCTTCATGGCAAAACTATCTTTTCCAAAACAGATATTTCCAACGCGTTCTTCAATTTCTTTGTCGAAGAATCCAGTCGTCCTGCTACTACCTTCGTGACGCCTGACGGTTGTTACCAATTTAAACGTATGCCACAAGGTCTAAAGAATAGTCCTTATTTTATTTGTCGCGTCCTACGGAAGATCTTTGCTTCCTTGGTTTTCAAGTCCGTGGCTCTCTACATTGACGATTTACTTACGTTCTCTCCGAACTTTGACCAACATTTACTTGATTTACGTGCTACGTTTGACAAGTTACGTCTCAACGGTTTGAAGCTGAAAGCCTCTAAATCTTCATTCGGTTATTCGAAATTAAAAATTCTTGGTCATGTCATTAGTGATCAAGGTATTCACGTTGATGAAGATAAGGTTGCTGCAGTTCGTGACATGCCACGTCCCAAAGATGTGCACGATGTTCGCGTCTTCTGTGGCCTTACCAATTATTATAAACGATTTATTCCCCTTTACGCCGTCATTGCTCGTCCTCTCTTTAGTCTTATGAAGAAACATGCTACTTTCGAGTGGTCATCAGCTTGTGAGTCTGCCTTTCAGACTTTGAAATCCCATTTAATATCAGCTCCCATTTTGGCCCCCTTTAATGAGTCCCTTCCGGTTATAATTTACACTGATGCTTCCAATGTGGGTATTGGTGCCGTCTGTCAGCAAATTGACCCTAATACTCAGCAGGAACATGTCATAGCTTATTGCTCTCGTGTTCTTACTGAGGCTGAACAAAAATATTCGATCAGCGAGAAAGAATGTCTCCCAATTCTATACGCACTGACTGATAAGTTTTATGAGTATTGCCATGGCCGTCTCACTACCGTTGTGACCGACCATCATGTGTTGTGTAGTTTGCTCCTCCATAAGCATAGTAAGAATATGCGTATAGCACGATGGGCTCTTAGTCTCCAATCGTTTAATCTCGAGATCCGCTACAGATCTGGTAAACAACATCAGAATTGCGATACTCTTTCTCGTCTTCCCATTCTTAGTGCCCCTGCCAAGGGTTATGCGAGTGTTTTTCGCGTCACCGCTGGCGATTCATCTTCCGTTTTACACACTTCTGTTGATGATCCAGATGATGCTCATCTTCGTAAATCTATAGAAATCAATGATCAATTAGAACAGTCTTTAGAAACTAAATTAGGTCATTGGTTAACTCAGTCTTCCGACGTTGAACAATTAAAGAAAATGGATTATCGGTTACGGTTGCACACTCTCCAGGCCTCCGATCCCTTTATCGCTAAGGTTATTTCTAATTTTGAGACTCCGTCTCCCTCTAAGTTTTATCGTAAATTCTGTGTGACTGATGATTTAGTTTATTATTTAGATCCTATCAGTAAGAAAAAGCGTTTGTGCATTCCAGCTTCTATGGTCCTCGAGATCTTTGACTCTCACCATAGACATATTCTTGGTGGTCACATGGGTCTGGAACGCACATACCAAGTAATTAAGGACAAATATTACATTCATAGGCTAAGACACTACCTTTCCCAATATCTTAACCAGTGTGTAGAGTGCGCTCAGCGCCAACCTTCGACCGCACGTAAGCACGGTCTTATGAAAGCGGGGGAGATTTTAGCGCCTTTTTCGAAATGGGCTCTTGACCTATGTGGTCCTCTGAAAGAGACGCCTCGGGGTAATAAATACTTCATTGTCGCCGTCGACACGTATTCTAAGTATGTTATTACTCAACCTATTCGTAAAGCTACTGCCCTTGTTCTTGCCAATTTCTTGATTCGTCAAATTTTCCTTATATTCGGCATTCCACGTCACGTTCAGATGGATAATGCCAGTATAAATCGCTCGGACCTTCTGTCCAGAGTGCTTGCTCTTGTTCATTGCGAACCTATTTTCATTACGCCGTACATGCATCAGTCTAACGGCATGGTGGAACGATGTATTCGCTCTTTGCAAGAGTCTATCAGTAAATATTTAGACTCCGAACAATCCAATTGGGATTTGATACTCCCTTTCAGTACTTTTCACATTAATTGTCATCCCAACAGTAGTTCAAAAAAGAGTCCATACTTAGTCGTATATGGTCGGATCCCGACACTTCCAATTGATCTTTTATTAGATAATTATAATCAGGACTATACAGTAGATAGAGAAAGATTAAATGAACTTATTAATCAAAATTTACTCCTAAGCCAAAATAAATATGCAGCCAAATACAACAGCAAAAGAAGCCCTCACGATTACGCTATTGGATCCCAGTGCATGCTGCGCAAATTTGTCGTCCCCAAAGGTCTCTCTTCAAAACTCCATGAGAAATACATCGGCCCTTTCACCGTCCTGAGGAAATGTGATGATCTTCATTATAAAATCCGACTCAGCTCATCGCCATCCTCCAAAGCCTTCAAAGTCCACCTTGACAGGATGAAACACTTTGGCTCCAGAGCTCCTACAACAGACCATGAGAAGGAATCCCTTCCTTTCGATAGTTCCCATCCAAGTAATTTATCCCTTTCCTCCTCTTCCACATCCATGAGCACACCATCATCCGACTCCCAACAACGATCGCCTCCATCATCAACCATCATTGGCACTGCTAAATCATCAACATCATCATCGTCAACTTCCGGACATCCCACAAATCGTAAACCAATTAGGAAGAAAAAGCCCATCTTAATATTGCCAAAACCTCAACCGTCAACTACTCAATTTATCAGTTCTAGAGGTAGGCAAACCACTAAACCACAAAATTACAAGTCATAATCACCATTGAAGAAATGGCATTTCTTCTTTGAAAAATGGGGGATGTTACGTGATCATCATCTTCAGCATCACAAGAGCATGTGCACATCACATGCACCATTGTTACACCGACTACAACATTGTTATACGTGAGCTCACATCCTTTGTATCCCTACCTTTAACCTTCTCTCCGTCTTACGTAAGTGTGGTTCATCGTTCCCTCATCTTATCATCATCATCATCATCATCGCCACTGGACCGGTCTACCAGCCTACTCTACCCACATAATATACTGCCATAGTTGTGACTGCAACTATGCAATATAATGTATTGTATTGTTAACTCTGTATGTCTGTTGGTTATTGGAACTCAAGCATTAAACTTGTTCTCTTCTCTCTGAATAGAGTTTTCGTAGATTGCATTGTTTTAACTTCATATCATAGAAGCATCATACTTGTTGGTTTTTCTTGCATGGTTGTGTATGCATGTTTCAGTAGACATTGCCAAAATACCGGAACGCCGAAAATGTAACCATGTAAAGACCAGTCGACCCCCAAATTGGGCCTAGTGACATTTGCCATGGAATGTCTCCCGAATCGCTACGTCCTCTAGTGCAGATTATGTAAATTGCTGCAATTTTTCCACAGATTCCAAATGTAACCGTGTAAATAATCGCTGAGCTGGCCATTATTTCCCGGTGTAACTGAGTAAGCAACTGGATATTTCGGAATCCATAAACTTCCTTTCTATTATAGGGACCAATTTTATTGATTTTCCTCGCAAAACTGTAAATTTTATTTAAAACTGTGAGTGCTTACGCATGGGGTAATTTTATGTGAATACAAGTAATACCTGCAATACTTCCGGATGTAAACTTCGAATCCGTAACCGTGATAGAAAAACAACCATAAATTAAATTGAGATGCACAAAGAATGCATGACCAATTTTCTGCAATTATTATGTACATTATAATCTTGAAAACGAGTTGGGAATGCGCTAGAGTTGGAATTAATTCTGTCTTGTAAACGTTGCTACACTCATCTAGAAATAGGGAACCAGCAAATGCAGGTAAACATGGGAACAATAATACCTGACTAAAGCAAGGTATCGCGCAGAAAGGAACAAATGCTAAAAATGTTACCATCCACTTGAGAAAAAACATTTCCCTCCTTTTCGTTCCTTTGTTCCCCTCTCGATGCAATCTACCAGAGTCCCAAGATTCCTCGAATTTTTTCATGCAATTCATCAAGGTGCAAATTAGGGATGTATATTTTTGATTCGCAAAACTGCAAGCTAAGCAGAAAATGTTCACGTCAAATAAGTAAATTGTGAACATTTGTTCCACAAACTTGAAGTTTGGTAAGCCTATTAATATCTGGAATAAGATTAAAGACAAAGAAGCAGTTGCCAATATGAGTCGTAGTATGATTTTTTGGATTTTAGGCTTTGTAGCAGGCTCAAGTTGGTTTTCTTTTGTATTCCATTTGAATGGTATTCCACCAAATGCATTGGTAAGTTTTAGCGCACGAACGAAAACGATCTTTAAAGGTCTGGAAAACAACACCATTGTAAAACTTTAGGGGAAAGATTTATACCAATATATTTTAATCAACCTAACCCGACGATAGTCACTTTAAGATTAAAATGCTCTTAGATTATGCTGACCGTTAATTTTGCTTAGCTTATTTGGGTAGCCACTTATATATTCAGACTTATACAACTTATTTATATATTCATGCATTTGGCTGATGAAAGTTTGCTGAGCTTCCGAAGTGGACAGATTTGCCTTAATATTTCATGTAAAAGATTACATACGCTATTAATTATTTTGAGAATTAAAAACATCATAAGACACTTAACCACAAATCCACTCGCTCTAAGCGTCTATACTTTGACAGTCGTTTGGCCCACTGCCAATGCTGATATGTGAAAAATTATGAAACATTTAAGGCAAAGAGAAAATTCTGCGCTGACTTTTTTTGTTCAGCTTATTAATATTTAGTTTAAAAAAACATATTGATGTTATGCCTGTTTTCTTAACTTACTGTTACATTAACGTTAGAAGTATATTTGTATGAATACTATTGAAGCATGAGCTTTGTTAATTGTTGATACGGCTAGTAATCATATGGATGTATATAGTATGTTACGTGAACGTAACTTTTGGCAACATGAAATCTTATAAATCACCAATACATGATGATATGAACAAAAGTTTCATAAATTCATTTAAATATCAACTGTAACAACTTGTATTTGATACTCATTTCTGCAACGTCAAAGTGAATATTTATGCTGATAAAAAAGGGATAACATTTTCACTTAAAAACCATTATTGCTAAATAAGGGTTAAAACTGAAATTTGTTCTCTAAACTTAATTTGTTAACATGATTAACAACCGCGGTTACGGTTTTCTAAAATTGTTCTAACCTTGAGAATATCAGTACTTACCTTAAATCAAATATTTTAGGTTTTAGCTAAATAAAACTAACATGTATTCAATTTGCGGAAACCTTTCAAACCCATCTCATGCATGCAGAGTCCATATATTTGTGTCGTTTATAACATTTTGGTGCCTCCATGTTCATTGAAACTTAAATATTCAAAGGTAACCCATATAAAAATTTCAATATTCTCCGAGTGAGCCATGCAAGCCTCTAAGTCATGTCAAGAAAGAATTCCTGGCGCATAATATTGCTAGCTTAAATTTATGTAAGGATACTACCAAGCCTCCGGTAAGCAGAAAGCTGAACAATGGGATTGCCAGAAATTAACTATGTACCTAAAGGGTTTTGATGTATTTGAGAAAATATCCCGAAGCTCAAAAAAACTGAATATTACATGAGCTTTGTGTAAGCACGATGATGAGTGCTGTCTCCTTCAGTATCTTGTCACTAGATATTCCTCTGAAACTAATGTAAATTACTTACAACAAGTAATAGCTAGCTTTGAATTTTACATAGTAAAATTAAAAGTTTAACTGAAAAGTAGTTATGTAAAACACTCATACGCAAAAACATCCATGTCCAAAATGTATTGTCACTATGTTAAAAAGTGGAGAATATATTTTTCACCCTCCGTAATCAATGATTGTGTGTGCATTTCAAATTTTAATTCGTGCACCCAAAATGAGACTCAAATTGTATTATTCTGCGTGCATTAAGATTATTCACAAAAAGCATGATTTTGCAAAAAAAAACATTATTTGAAATAAATATGAGGTGAACTATAAACTTCTAAAGTATAGTACATAAATTGCCTATATTTTCTTTCATTTATAGTACTTATGAACTATTTGTAACAAAATTTCACATGTTTTAAGTATGTGCAATTGGCAGATGTGATGCTTCGATCATATGCACAATTAAAAGATACTGTAAGACTGTCTCTAAAGGTCTAAATATTTGACATAAAACAATTTAAAAATCATTTATCTTAAGCATTATTTGGGTCAAAGGAAGTCAGTAATGATAAATTAGCCTAGTACTTTAACTTATAACACACTAAAGGGATATATGATGCAATTGTGCTCAAAAGATACACATCTGGCATTTCTTATAGGTAGGGATTTTTTTCACTGCTCTTTTGAGCTAAAATCTTCATGGGCAATGTCCTTGCAACCTAAAGACTGCTCAAACAAATCTGCAAGTAGTATTTAAATAAACATAAATGTTGTTTTAAAAAAATTTACATACGTTTACACTGATTTTGCCCTCCAAATAATTACTTCAAAATGGATGATTCTGCGCACGCGCGGATATCCGTTCATGATTTCACGATTTGGAGAGAAAACTGAAAGTGTGGATTTTGTAGGGTCAAATAAATAGTTACTGCCAAAAAGAAATTACTGAAGATATTTGCAAAAACGCGACCTATCAATATTTCAACATACATGTCAGTTTCGTTATTGCAGCGCTTTATTACACATGTATATATAATAAATTTTTCTATATAAAAGTCTTCTTCACTTCCAGCATGTCAAACACTGAAGTCAAGATGAATGCAATTTTGGGTGAAATATAAAAAACACTTGTATTTTGGTATCAAAGTTCTTGTGAGAGAGATTTTTTGGCGTCTTGTTTATATTGAACTGTATAAAACCCTGATACTAATGTATAGTCTCGAATGTCCAATAAAAACTTTATTGTCTCGTGTTTTATAGATGCATGCTAGAGTCATCCATTATGAGTGAATGTAATGATGAGGGATTAAAATTTTATCATATTTTTAATAAAGTTTTAAAAACCTGCTAATAATATGCTATCTTTAATCATGATAAGACAAATATGAGAATTTATTTGTTTATGCAAACTTTCTCAGTTGTATAAAATAAAAGTGTCCTCAGAGACTGAGTCAAAAACTGAAGGAATTCTCTTTGCAAAAATTTAAATAAAATAAGTACCTTAGAAAAGGCATACTACTTATGTGAAATTCACCCTAATCTTAAATCTTCATTGATAACTGCATGGATTGGGTGAAATGCATCTGAGCAAAGTAGGTTTAATGAATGTAATCTTTTTCTGCAAAATATATCTTAATAACTTTAATAAGCGTAAAGTGTTTTGATAAGCTACAATGTATAAAATCTCTCCAAAATTTTGTAAATTAATAACTACAGAAACAGCTTCTCGACCATTTCAATATTACTAGAATGTATCACAATCACAATATGTGGAAAAACGTTTTTAATATCCTGAAGAACGAATGACGACTTGTTGTGGCTCAACACGGACAACTGCGGGGGCGGCATAGGATGAAGTACGGATTTCTGGGGTAGCGTATGACGAGGAACGGATCATTGCTGGGGCGGCATACGAGCTGGAACGGACGACGGCTGGGGCCTCGTAGCTGTTGTAACTGAGGTCTGGGGAGGCGGCGGCCTTGGCAGCGGCTTCACGGTACAGGGCAAGATGTTCCTGCTCGGCTTGGAGGA
>JAQIXX010006447.1:0-12200 GCA_034700605.1 Willowsia nigromaculata
GTGTCAGGAGAGTTACGTGTCAAGCTATATGACAATAGATAGATTAATTCATGCTGATTTCGATGCCGTTTTCCTTTTTCTGCACAACACACATTTCAAATTTTGGCAAGGAATTTAAAATCACCTGTTTACATGGCGCGAATCAAAAATTATAATGAATAATATTAAATTACCTTATATAAGTGCTCAAACCAATACTTGATTCTCAAGGCTTTGAATACCTACTTCAGTTGCTCTCGAATCTTGAATGATGTACTAAAAACTCTCGGAAGTCGCAGCGTCCCAAAATATAAAATCCATTTGTCTCAGAATGAGCAAATGAAATGAATAAAATCAGCTTAGGTAAATATGGCAGCAGAATACATCGGGAAAGAGTTTAATTTGGTAGCAAACATTTTGGAGGCGTCTAACACTGATCAAAACTCCCACTAATGATGAATATCGAGGGCAAAAATACAGGAAGGGTTAGGTGATATAGAAGTCAAATTTCGCTCGTTTCTCACTATGCTTGCTTGAATATGACAGTTTTTGGGGTAAAATAACACCTCTAATGTTTCAAATAAGATATAAATTTTCAACAGTTTTTGAGTTTTTCAATACATGCTTACAAAAGCGCAAGCATTTTTCTTATATGTAGGACAAAAATTATTCGAGTCTTAAAACTAATGAATTAAAACCATCCGAACAACAGCATACAAGTTGTGCAAATCAAAATGTGCAAATCACACAGCATAGATTACGGTTGCATCTGTATTATTTTTTAAAAAATTTGCATGTTGCTTTTCCTGCTACGCCTCCAAAGAATCACATAGCCCTTTTCGGAATCTGAATTTGATATCACATAGCCATTCCTCTAGTTTTGCCCTCGATATGCAAGATATGGTAAAACGTAGATGGAGCGGAAATTAGATAATTTTCAGATGATAGTTATACGCTTCCAGTTATGACTTCTATATAAAAATTCAAGTTTTAAGCACTTGTTAAAATATTTTCAAATGTCAACTCGTAAGCCGATTTTTTTCTGGTTAACCTCGGAATGCCGTTTTACTTGGAGTTAAAATCCTTGCGTAGCCGTAATTATGGATGAGTAATTGGCTAGTCATATCAAGTATCAACCACAGCAGCTCAAAATGATATCAACAACTTCAGCTACTACTATCCCGTCGTCTGTGACTGTCTTTCTAATTCGGGAATAAACTTATAAGTAACCGTATTCTTTGCATTCACACAACTTTAAAATGCTATTATATGTAGATTTATCATATTTCTAATATAATGAGTCATCATATATGTATGTAATATATAAAATAATCACAGCCAATAGCCAATTATTAAATTGTTCAACGTTAAACTTATGATTATGACAAAAGACATTTTTGTGCTTGAGTAAACTTACAGACCATGCCCCCACAACATGTATTATTTCTATTAGAGCAAGATTCTACTGAGCAGCATTAGGCATACGGATTTGTACCTCCTTCATCGTAACCTGGAAAATAATTGGAAACTTAGTTCTTAGAGGTTCAAAATTTAATATATTATTTTATAAGAACGAAATTAAGATTGGGAAAGACAACTTACAAGTGAGTCCGTCACAACCATTATCAGAATAATCATTACATTTTGATTGAGAATTCATACAGCAATTTCCAGTACAAGTAAATGGGCAGACCCATTTAAACCCGGGCTTAATTAGATCGCCGGCTGACGATTTGGCAGGGTATTTGGGTTTTATTCGTGACAACATGCAATTAAATGGAACCATAGAAAACCTTTCAAAAGTACAGCCTATGTATAGGTACGACAAGACCCACTAAAACCTACTACCTGTTAAAACTCTTAAACCCCGCGTGTATGGGTTTCTATCACCATTCCCGCGGGTTTTGATCATGCCTGGTGAGCACCTTTCATGTCAATTTTATTTAAAACATTTGGGTATTTGCTTTAACAGTGAATAAACACAACAAGTGCATTTTACAATGCTTAGCTTAAAACTGATTATGTGAAACATACAAAATCCAAAAATTAATACAAATAATATATATTGTTTGGTAACAGGTGGAAATATATAATTTTAGGGAAAATCGAAATCAAATATTCTAGAAGCAGGAAGCACTCCTGGTGTGATTGTGATATGGTACATATCTAAGAGACTTGTCGCTTTAAGTATATCAAGTAAATTGTGTTATTCAAAACGAAGCTCCTACCGTCAATATCTATGACTTAGTTTAAGGGTTCAGACTTTTGAGTTGACTGATAAAGTGCTGAAAGCTCTCTTACTGTTATTGTGCACATGAAATAAATCCATGTAAAATTTTACGAATGCTTAAACGAAATGTATAACCAATGTTAAAAGGTATACAGAAAGGTACCAAACTGCTTCGTCTCTAGTTTCTAAAATCTGAGTCTGTGCCACCAATTGGTTGGATTTTTCCTCGGAAGAAATCATCCGTTTCTTTGATTCTAATTATTAGGGTTAACCATTACAACAGGAAAACTACAAACCCTTATTGTTAAAAGTATATATTTAAGAAGAAAACAACAAATGGTACAAAAATAATTATGCAATAGACAAATGAAACATTTAAATTGTGCTTTAAACTCTTTCCTTCTCATTCTTGGAAAGTTTTGCTAAGGATTCTTAAATTTAAGGTCAATTTAAAAGCACTAGCGTATGCATTGTTTGCCCTGTTGGTCCCGCGTTCATAAAAGTAAGTTTATGATTGCCCTAAAGTCAGAAACTTCTGCCACAAAATATGTGTAACATCCGTTTAAACTGAAAAGTAATTTTTATGAATGAGTGAAACCGGTTGTTTGTCAATTTCAAAATATAATATATGGTAGAGTCAACAGCTTAAAAATGTAAAAGGTTGGTTACACAGTTATATCTTTAGGCTTCATATCGTCAGACTGCTATGGGGATAGGATAGGTATTTTTAAGGCATTATGGACGTGAATTACAGAAAAATAAAACTCCAAACAGGCAAGTTTCAATTGACGGTTTGGGGAAGAAGGATATAATTGATTCTGCCAAAGCGGCATATACCCATATTTTCACAGTCTTGTATTTAAGATAGTAAATATTTGCTTAGTCTGCAGACTTGGTTTCTATTCTTCGTGGGTACTTTAATCAAAATGTCATGTTTTAGCAGACTTGCCGCAGCTCTCATATTAAAGCATCTCTCTAATTAACATAGTCCCAGAGAGCGGCAAATTTGCTTTTTTAGCAGCTCTCCAATTATCGCCCCCCCCCATATGCATAATATGAGTCTTCCTAGAAGAATCACTCTCTTTCTAGTAATCTAAGCATAAAAGTAGTGGCAGCGGACATAGAATTAAACCTTTTATACTAATTTGGGTAGCCATTGAATTCAGATTTTGTAATTTTAGTTCAAATGCGCGGTCAAACTAAGAAGGAGCCTAGGCATTTTCGCAGCTCTCTATTTGTAGCAGCTCTTTCTCTGAAAATCTTCGTTTCTATGAAAGGGTTATCCATGAAAATGCCAATTTTGGAACTTTCGGTTTCTGCAAACTTACTTCCTAGGAATCTGTCCTTTCTTGGATGCTTTTTCTAGTAATTTTCCGAACGCATTTGTATACATTTATACAAAATTTCATAAATACTCTCGAAAACCTTCAATTTTAAGACAAGTAGTATCATACAAAAGCCCATAAAAACCGAAGTGTCCCCTCTCAGATTTTTTATTTATGCTTACAGAGCTATTCTATTACATTTTCATATTTTTCGGTCATATATGTAAACCAACAAAAGTTAAACTTTAAACCTAAACACTAAAATTTAAACCAGTGACGCTCTAAACAAAAAAGTTTGTTTCTTTAACAAAAAAGTGTTCTCTTATATTGGACATGGAAATTTAGTGTATTTAAGCTGAGATAAACATAGATGTACGCAAGCATGGAAAATGGCAATTTTTGAGACACTGAAATTCAGAACTTGCTTGACTGATTTCAAATCTGAAATTTGCATTCGAAAGAATAAGAAAAGCTGCACATAAACAAATGTTTGAAGTTTCCGCTTTTTCTAATCAAACAGATGTATCACATTTTTGGAAGAACCCACATCAAATGGTAGCTTAATGACCTTTAAAATTCCGATGCTACTTGCTCGTTACAAAGAGTAGCCGCAAGTCGCACATTTCGCAAAAAAATTAATTTTGAGACGAGGTGTCGAATCTCAAATCAGAAACCGGAATTCGAAAATATGAGGTTTTCACTGCTCCTAGCATGTAACAAACGTACTTAAAATGAGATTTCAAGTATTAGTAAAAACGCTATTATCCATACGACTGAATGAATATTTCATGTTATAAGGAAATCCATTGATTGAAAACTTGATTGACTTTAAAACAAAACTCACGACTTTGGCACGAGTTCCTGCCTTACGTCCAGAATTTCTAGGCTGGTACTTTACACAATAAAGTAGCCACTTTACAGTTACAATTGATGCCATAATCTTCCATACGGTTAACATGAAATATTAGCAGAGTACTTCCTTGTTTTTTATTTCCTACCGAATGTAGTTTACCTTGGCATGTGATAGTCTATTCGATCCATGACGCACGTTTGCCCCGAGAAATGTGTGAGGAGTGAATGTGCGTAATGCTATGTAGTATAAGCACAAATAGTAATGCGGAAATTGTCTTTTAGAGGATGAACGTCATGTAATTGGTCAACAGAATTTTACCTCCTTCCTCTTTTAGTTTTTATGTAAACTTACAAATTAAAAAATATCGCATTTGAAGACAATTTCAGGAATACGTATTTTGTGATACTAAACAAAGTATTTCTAAATAGATATATTGATTGATTCTATGGTATTTTGATATTTCCAAATTTGCATTTCCTAGACCTGAATTCTAACTTAATCGTTAATGTTGTTTTTTAATCTGTAATGCGCTCATCCCAGACACGCAGACCTTGGTAATTTGTGGTGTTTTTACTTCCTCTGTATGTGAATTCAAGTAAACCTTGTCTACCACAAATTTACTAATTTTCCCTCATTGAAGTGTTTCTAACGTATTCTCATAATTTTATGTATGAGTATTTAATATATTCGCATTTTAAATGTTTTTTGTCAATTGAATAAACAAGCTTGGAATTCACGTGAAAATAAATTCTTTTTATGCTTGCATGAAGTAAAGTAATTATATTTTTTGTTTGATTTTTTTCGATCAATTTTTATTGATATATGCAATAAATTATTTCTCTATCGAAAGCATTAACATGCAAGTCAGACTATACAAACACAGACCAATGTGTTACTTCCAATTTAACCAGATTCTTTTCGGTAAACCCAACAATTATATTAGTACTATTTATTAAATGTTATATAATTTATATTTTACGTAGTAAACTGCGAGTGTAGCCGAAACATAAAGAACCACTGTCAAGAATATACCTACAACTACAGTGTTCAATTATAATGTATACTAAAATTGTAAAAAGGAGCAATCCCAAGTGGAGATAGAAGACAACAACAATATTGTCGTTAACTTGCAAAGGTCTGGCTTCAATTGGTTGCCGCATAACTGTAATCATGTCTTTGTAAGATTTGATTCTCTGTTCCCAGGTCTTCCACTGCTTTGTTATACCTGATTCCAGCATTCCTGATATTCTTTTAAAATAATACTCAATTGGAAAGCCGATTTTAGAAACAAGCCATGATTTTCTCCAGTCACCCAGACTGTCTTCACTTACGGATATAACTTGTTCCTGCCTCAAACTAACATTTCTAACTAATCTCGTCAATTTGTAGTAACTTTCATCAATTACATCAGAAAATGAAACAAACGCAGTTTTGTCACACTTTTTTATCAGCTCAAGATATCCATCTGGAACACCGTATTTGACAACGAAATTTGTCATTTGGTTGATGGTAAAATTATGAATCCTACCAGTCCAATTCTCAAGTTGTCCCAATCCATTTAGGTATTCATAAAGGGCAGATGAATCAGTGATTGTGTCATTTTGCGTAGAAGACCACTCGCCAGACGTTACTTTGTTATTGTTCGTTACATCCATTTTGTATGAAACAATATAATCTACAAATTTATTTTGTTGCGGATAAACGACAAATTCCTTACTAATCAATTGATTAAAATATTTTATAGGAATTTGTAAAATTGGCGAGCTTAAATCTGTTATGTTTTGCCCTTTGTAAGCATTACTAATTATGACACCCATCAATAACCAAATTATACTTAAGGTGCGGCAGGATGGCCTAAGGCAGTCCATAGTGCCTTGCTCGAGAATAATTTCACAAATAAACATATTTGGGGACGTCCTCCACATTAAAGAATGTTTCGAACAAGACCTCATGTAAAAGAGTGTAGAAACTGATGTCACTATTGCTAAAAATAGCCAAAAGTAAAAGTCAAATGCACTAATATAACCAAACAGCGATAACCTTCCGGTTTCCATGCCTCCACAAGTAATAAATTTTAAAGTGACTTTATCGTGAATCATATGTACTCCAAGATTATCGTCGAATGAAATCAAAGAAATTGGCTGGTTTTTTGAATATTTGAGGTTTTCCATTTCTTCAATCGAATAGAACAGTCCATTTTTTTCTGGTATGAAAGTGTGATTATCAAATATTGAAACCAAAATAAATAAGTCAGTCCACACATTTGATTGAATAGATCGAAATTTGATACCGTTATAACTAATTTGAGACAAATAATTAAGCTGCTGTAAAATGATATTCTCACTAAAGCCTTGCTTGGAAATTATTATATTTTTGCCACTACATTGATTCAACCACTGAATCTCAACCCATCTTGTTACATCCACCAATTTTTGATATTTGAGTGGAATTTTAGTTTTTAATCTAGTGTCAAGATTGTAGAACGACAGGATGTTATCTTCAATGTTAAAAAGAAACTGAATTGGGCGATTAGTCACATAGTCCGAAACTGTGCTTAAACGTCCAAAATAATCCATTTGCATTAATTCGTTTGCTAAAATGCGTTGATTGGATTTAGAGAATGCAAGAATTTGGAAGGAGTTATGTTTTGCCAGTCGATGTTTATTATCCATTATAAAAAATGAGTACCACCTTTCACCAGAAGGTAGCCTGGGAAGTATTATGTCCTCTTGTCCTCTTAGATACAAAGGCTCCCAAACCCATGTACGAGAACTTTTCTTTGATAAGACAGGAATCGCTTGTAAAAAGAATAGTTGTAAATAACACTGTAAATTGAAAGGAAATTTTGGATCAAATTTAAACGCATCATAGCTGTTCATCCCAAGGTTCGCTTCAGCAGGGACAACCCAATAGTTGGTTTGCTCTGCATCTGATCTTGTGTAGAGTTTTAAGTTGCTAATGACAACAGGACTTTTAAATTCTGCAAAATCTTGTATTGTAGAACTTGTGCTGGAATACGTTGTCAAATGAATTATGCAACTGGAAAATGTTTGAAAAAGATAATTAAAATTTACGAACCCGTTCATCTTAACTTTTAAAGTGAGATAAAGGCTTCTTTACTTTTTCTTATAAAGTTTCAAGTGGTCTGCTGGTACTGCAAAATCGCACTAGATAAAATAAACTCCTTTGTACAAAATATATTCGTAAACTTCACTTCCAGTTATGACATTATACTATTATAACCGCTACACAAGACACGTGCTTGCCTTGAGTGAAGTAGGAAGGAAGCAGGAAACTTACACATGAACAGGCTTCAAGTCAAAGACTGTTGTTCTCGTCCATGTAAGAAATACTATGTTTAAAACGGCATGTCTTTTGCGTCGCATTTAAAGTGTAAATTAATTAATTTAGACTTGTTTATAGACATGTTTACAGCCTACATATATATCTTGAGAGTAAGCCATTGCAAGAAAAATATGTTATACTTTACTCTTTTCAGTTATCGATTTTTAAAATTTTGCTAGCATTCCTCATCATACGGACGAGTATTCTAACTCGGAAACACCTTTTCTCTTGTCGGTGATACTGTGTTTAAAAATACATGTCTTCATTTTGTATTTAAGTATTCAAGTTTGATTTTAGGGTTTATTCGTGGCACGTGCCAGTCTAGGTCCTTCCTGCTTATCAATTTTGCAAGAATTTACTGCATATTTAAAAACTGTATATTGTAACCGCACCCTCAGACAGAGTTTTGTATCGGACATTGGAGAATGGCTAAACATGCAATGTCAAATTATTACTTCCGGGAGTTCGTCCGACCCTTGAAATTTTAAGCAGGTATTTGAAAGTTGCATGTTGCACGAGCACATCCATGAAAACACAAGATAATAAACAATTATCTCACGCAAATTTACAACAAAATTTTGAATCTGATGGAAGATCTTTAGCTTTGGGAGTATGTATTATGGTGAAAGGCCTGTGTGGATATTTTCTTGAATACCGAATAAAAGCTGGTATGGCAGATTAGTCACGGAATCTGGTGTGTCAGAAAAATAGGAATATTAGTCTTTGTGGATTAGTTCGTTCACTAAAATCTGCAGATTTGAACTATCACATGCAATAATTTGAAACGCGTGGCGTTTTGCTATTTGATGTTTCGAATTTGCTTTAGAATACGATTCCACATAACCACGGTAGTTTGAAGGAAGTCTGGGAAAAATTATGTCCTCCTGTCCCGTCAGATATAAAGTCTCAATAGCCAATCAACTATTAGAGTTTAATTTTGACAAGATTGGAATTGTTTGTAAATAGAATAATTCTAAGTAGCACTGCAAATTTGGGGGGAAGCTAGGAGCAAACAAAAATGTATCATAAGTGGTAATATAAAATTTTTCGGAGGAAAATTTCGCTTCAGAAGGTACTATCCAATCTCCATGGAATAATGTGTCAGTTCTTGTGTAGACTTTATAATTAGTCAGGACGACAGGAATTTTGAATTCGATAAAATCGTTTATTGTAGAATTTGGTGTTGAAAGAGTCGTCAAATGGAGTATGCAATTGAAAAATATTTGAAGAAGAGTATTGAAGTTTACGAAACAATTCATTTTTATGTCTTTAAGGCCATCAATGTGGAGTTGTGCTTCAAGTTGTCTGTGAGATCCAAAAAAATGCACTAGAAGGGAAAAAAATTTGTTCATGCAATGACAAAGGTACTTCCTTGATGATCATTTTACTTGAGATACATAAGCCCACGGCAATGCGTAGGCGTTCTCAAATAAGTTAAGCAGACTTTGATAACTCAAAAGCGCCTTTGGTCAATTATCTGCATGTTTTCTGGTAACTAAAAGTTAGAGAAATTAAATTACATGATTCTAAGCAGCATATATTCCAGCATGTTTTTAACGAACTAATAATATTTCTAGGAAAAAATTTTGACCGGGGATGCTTAACCATTAAGACGCTACGCCAATGTAAAAATGTGTTTCGGCTGGTTTATGTCTGGCTTTTCAAAAGGCTCTACGAAAATTTTGAATTTTCAAGCATATGATGATCGTTTATTGAAACCATATCGGAGTTTTGGTAGTGATGTTTTTCTTTTTGGATCCTACGCTCAACGGAAATGCGTATTTCGATGTCATATGGAACCTAAACGCAGCTTACATTAAGGAGCGTGGTCACATGACTTGTGGTGGCTGAGTTTTCCAAATATTTTTAAATATGCCCTGCCGCATGTTGACATCCCCAAGACCAAACTGAAGTCTTAAATTGATCTTAAAACTGACCTCTATCACGTTTTGTTCAGTCCTCATGTTGTCCTAATCGAAAATTCCTCAAGCTAAAAAGTTATTGGTGGTATTACTAAATTCCATATTAATGCCAAGAAGTCTTTCAAAGAATTGCCAGCTGCTATGACTCAAGTATAATAAGAAAGCCCTTATTTTCAGCTACCAGACTATATGCAGATCAGCTTGCTTGATTTTGAGATATACGTTGTTAGGTTCTGCTTAGCTTGTCTGAAAGTGGCTACGTACACTTTCAATATCGTTGATATATGTACCTGCATACCTTGCGAAAGATATATAGGAAGTCGACGCGTAACGAACCCACAAGTCTCATGGATTATATATTGAAAGAAAAAACTAAAATTTCGTTGCATGCTTAATCATTTTATAATTCGGAAATTGTGTTTAGAAAGTTTTGAAGCTTAGTAAATATTCACCGTCAATATCCCATGCAATGAGTACTTCCTTTATAATATTTCCAGGTTAACATGTCAGGATGCTTGTAATTCCTATGTGTTTTTTAATCAATGACCTTCAGCAAAACGCGTACAAAATTACTAACTACCTGCAATATAATAGTTCGTTTATTGTCTTGAAAGGTTCCCACAATTTAGTGGCATATTACACCTTAGACATTTTTACAGTCATTCATGTCAAGTCAAATTACAAAAAGTGTAGTATAATACATTACTTAAAAATATTTGGTTCATAATTAGATTATCACAATTGAGATTAATAATGAGATTAATATTCCTTTGTTTACACATTTTTAGCTAAGGAGATTACTGCGTAAATTTGGTACATTCAATAACATAGTCAATACAAGCAATATTTCGAGCCGCATGACAAGCTAGAAAAATATGCAACATGGCATGTTTTTTACAAATAAAAAAGATAAAAAAACTGTCAACCAAAAATTAATTTATAGACATTTTCTATGGCGCATTGTATTTTTGTAGCCATAGAACGGGTAATATCTGCATTAAAATATACCAATGGCTTTATGGTGAGTTTGTCATTTATGCAAAGTTGCAATAACGGCGAATAACGTGGCCGATATACTAAGTGGTTTAATATTTTCAACTCATTTGAGTAGTTTTCAGACATCCTCACTGCTTGCCGGCACGAAATTGTAACATTTTTGTAAAAAAAAATTGGTCCATGTTAATCGATTTATAAACGTCACTTAGATTTTGTGTGTAAAAGTGCAAAAGGGGTAAACTGTTTTCAATAACCAATATGACAATCGAAGGTTTGGAAAATGAACTACAAAACAAGCTTAAGGTTTTGTTTGGCGCGTTTGAGGCGCAAATTATGAACGACTTTCAATTCAGTTGGATATTTTCAAAAAGTCCCATCGTCTTAAGAACCATTATATAGTTTAGTTTTCAAACAAATTATCGGTGTAGTATATAGAACTTTTAATTTTCTTTGTAACGTGTGTTTACTTCTTTTCACTTATGCACTTAAACAGTATTTATGATTTGGTTTTAAAAATTGCTACAATTTTTAAAAAATTTCCAGCATCAATGCGATAACTGAAACAAAACTCAACGTGATGAGAATTTCGTTATTGCATCTTGTAGAGCAAGCAAAATACTTCTTAGTGTGTTAGCAAATATTGTGTACTTCTTAGTTTTTAAAATTCATTTGCATACTTGTGTTATGGGGTACAAAAATACAATGCTCCATAAAAAATTTCTATAAATTAATATTTAGGAGTTGCAAATTTAATTAAGTATCATGGGTTTTACGGGTGTATAAGCATCCTAGCATGATATACAATCCTGCAAAATATTCGACATTTCCAGAATTTGCATAAGGAATAAAATGCATTTTTCCGGTTTTCTTGTCTCTTTTTGTATTCATGGTTCTCAGATTGCACCAACACTAAAAAATCTTGTATTTATCTACATCTCCGATGTAGCTTATCAAGTTGACAGAAAAATCAGAGAATCTCAAGAATACAATGCAAAAAGTTGTTTCCCTTGAAATAAAGTTACTCTGTGAGTTGTTTTGTAGAAAATTATGTAAATTTCATGACTTAATGGGAAGGTTTAACCCTTAATTGTACTTGAGCAAATAAACTATTGGGCAGGCAGGAGAAACCTTTACAAACAGCACAAGTCACTACATTAAATTATAAGACCACTAGTTTCAACATTTAAATCAAAAAATCAATGTTTAAAATTTATATAAAGGAAACTTAGCTTGAAATTTGAAACCTCAGTATGATAGAAGCCAGGTAGGCCATTTAAACCGCATTATACAATCAGCAGGTTGTCAATGAAGGCAGCAAAAACAGTGCTTCTGTGCTGTGATCTAAACAGTGAATGGTACGATAGACGATATAAATTTATAAGCGTTATATTTTGTATACAATTATTACGTAGATGAATCGTAGTTATAAGATTGATGCGTCTGACTGTCTGTCTGTCCGTCGACGTCATAACTCCTTTGACCTTTTGACCTCAAATTTCGCATACGAGTACCTTAGGTCAAGGGGACGCCCCCTATTGATTTTGGGGTCA
>JAQIXX010006448.1:0-12200 GCA_034700605.1 Willowsia nigromaculata
TACCATCCTCAATCAACGGAAACTTTTCTGGATATATTTGAACATCGCGAACATCCAATACCAACTAGCATTCCATTCGTCACTATCCTTGTGCATCTGAATGACAAACCAAACTTTTGGTCATGGTACGGAGAGAAATGGACTCACAAAACTCTTGTGCAAATGGTTTGGTCGACCTCTGCACATCAAGAACAGATTAGCTCACCTATGCTGACCAACGAAGTGCTACTTACTATGGTAGTTAACAAAGGAACGTTGTCAATTGAAAGCGTAAATGTTCTGAATTTGTCCAAACGTGTGCGGTATGTTGATTTTCCAGAGCATCAAATTTTCCCTTTGAGTAAGGATATTTGGAATGGTTTAACAGCTAAGGACTTGCTTACACTTGCAGCTTACGGAACTGATGATTTGATGAACTGGTATGACTTTAGTGTAGTAATGTACCGCAAAAATGCTGATGGAATCGGGAGACATATGAAAATTTGTGACAACAAATTTAAATCTGCAAAATCTCTTGTTATTTCAGCTTATAGTGACGAGTTAGAGCGCATTTATCACGCTTATGCGAACGAGCTTCAAACGATTATGGGAAATTATACTTATATTGTTGATGATCGTAGGGTTTGTGTCAACGGTAAAGTTCAAGCAACTTCTAGGAAATATTTTTGGCCAGTTTACGTCTCCTACCCTATTAGATGGGACATTACCAGATTACTAGAATCCTCAGAAGCATCAACTAAATATGGTCTCTTGCACATTCAAACGACAATGACTGATCTAAGATTTGTGAGTTGTGGTCGAAAGGCTAGTGGAAAATTTGTATTTGAAGAGCTATACAACGTTTACCAGTCCAATCTTTGGGGAGTATTTGGAGTTACCTTCATTGTACTGGCAACTACTTTAGCACGGTTTTCAAGACATAATCCAGCAAAAGGTTTATGGTCACGATTTTCTAGCAGTTGCATATCAATTATTAAAGTTTTGTTGGAGCAAGGGGACCCATTTCCTGATTTTGTTTTAGCTTTGCATAGCAATGTGCGTTTGATGGTGGCTGGGCTATTTTTGGCTGCTATAGTTCTGAGCAACGCATATAAAAATAATAATGTTTACAATATGATCATTCCACGGAGCTTAATACCGTATGAAAAGTTGAATGAATTGGTTCGTGATGGCTTTTCTATATACACGCGATCCGACAAAGTACTCATAAATAAGTATTTCATGAAGTTGAAGGATCTTGAAAAAAGTAGGTTTAAAATGAACGGACACGCTGTTTCGTCACAAAGTTTTAGATCTGAAATTTTAGAATTACAAATAGCTTTTATGAAAAAAGGTCATACTTGGATTTGGGATAATCTAACAACACTCTCAAGACTACATCCCGATAGTATATCGGTTTATAATACGCTTTACAAAGAAATGCTTTCAACGCAAAATGGAACTGAAACTCACAAAGGAACGAATGAATTAAGATTTGATATGTCGAGATATCCATATTTTCAGAAGGAGTTTTGGAAAAGAGAAATGCAGTTGTTCTGGAATGATCTTGAAAAATGCAACAAAACTGCGCTATTAATGCCAGAATACATTAGTAAATCATTGGCAAAGCGTCTTAGAGTAAATGGAAAATCTACAGGAAATGTGGGCAAGGAGGTTTACGCAAGCAATTACTTAAAAATAAACATGGATGGACTTTATATTCCAAAGGTGGTATTTAGAACTGAGAGTATGATAATGTCGGGGGTTTTTAGTTGGTGGAATAAGTTTTTTGTTGCAAAATATGACAATTTGGATAGTTATGATTCTCTTAAAGAGCCTAATATGAATGGAAACGTGTTGGTGTTGTTTATTTTGTTGCTTGTGGGCTTGATGATATCAATTTTGATTTTCACATTAGAATTTAGTTTGAAATTAAACTTGAAAAGTATCTGTATTAGGATGTTAGTATATTTGTACAAATTGGTTATATTTTATCAGTCAATAAGAAAGTTCATATTGAAGTGGAGAAAAGAAAAACCACAAATCATTCAAGGTATATTAATTGTTAAGAAGAAAAGAAGTAAAATTGCAGCGTAATGTCAGAGTGATTTGAAATTTTCGTAGAATTCCGTTTATATTCATGATTGCTTGTGCTTTTATTAAAAAATATGAAGCAATAAAGCTAAATACGATTAGCGAAGAATTTAATTTCTGCACAACAGGAATAGAGATTTCAAACGACAGGTTGCTCTTAGCAGCAGACATTTGCTGTGAAGAATGCTGGACCTCAATCTTCTAGGCATGCTGTTGCACGTGTAAAAGAAATTTTGATTGCAAGTGTGCCAGGAAAATCGAAACCTTTTTTCCATGGACTAAGATTCCTTTTACAGGGAAACTTGTGACGGGAAATTCAACAGGATTCCACTATTGTGAGTTTGAGTCAAAGAGACAGCCGTCACAACGGCTCCCCGTTAACTAGTAGCCCTCTTTACAAAAATACATACGAATCACATGCACATCAAAGATTATTATGCTAATTCCTCGGGATCGGAACGAACGAAATATGTAAATAAACGAACACATTAATCATCATATTGACAGAAAAACATGTCATGTCATGCCAATATTTCAAATCGCATTTAGAATTCAAATTTTAAAATTCTTTTTAGATAATCTTAAGAGAAAGGGGGTTTACTGACTCAGTAACAATATCTTCCCTATTGACTAATATTCCTTGAGTTTTAATGACTTATTTTACTTTAACCCATACCACAAGTCCTACAATTCCTCCTGCCGAAAGTTTGCACGCGCTCAACACTGGGTATTTTATAAATCTATCATATCAAAAACTATATAACCCCTTACACTTCCAGTAAGTAATTTTGAGCTAGTTAGGTTTTGTAAGTTAAAGTATTGATTTTAATCAAGCAACCAACTACCTGCGTTACGAAGTACTGTAATTACTATTTTATATCGTGTCTAAATCGTATGCGCTCCCATATATGTACATATTGACTCGAAACCAGCTAACCTTCTTCCTTTTTGAGACAAGTGAGATAATGAATGTAGTTCTACCTGAATCAATCGCTCAATATTTAATCAACTGGATTAATTTTTGTAAAAAAATTAAAGAAAAAGCGTATTAGGATAGATAGAATATACGGAGGTTGGACATGCTAGCAATGCCATATCAGAAGCTTTTTAGATCTCTTAGACACCTCATAAGTTAAAGCAAGAGACAACTCAAAAGAAAACGCTTAGCAACATGTGGATAAGAAACCTTACTGTCAAATTTCTAACGATTTCACTAATTTGTTCACATTGTGAAAGTGTCTCCAAAATAGTTTCGATTCAGGATGTTTCAAAATTGGAATCCTTTAAAGCTAGTCATAACTGTACCTCAAAGTGCTTTTGGCATAACCGTATTGCTAAACTGATAGAAGAAAATCTGAAAGAAAAAATTCCTAATGATTCGTTTCCAAATATTCAAAATCTTGACGCTACTTTGAAACCCCTTTATACAAATAACAAATGCTTGTTTACTAATTATCAATAACTTTCGTGCTATTGACTTGTCTCCTATGAACTATCCTTGGATTGTAAAATCTCCCGAACTTGCAGTTCGTTTTAGATATACTAACAAAATTGATAGCACCTCAAAGTTTGATCTCATATGGGTGACAAAAGATCTTATCAAAGCAAACTATACAGACAAGCATGGGTGTCACTATTCTAAAATGCTTTTCGGACTAGAGTATGACGGAAAGTCGTATAGCTATTGTCTTCAAGAAAGGTTTCCAGAATTTCAAATGCAATCGAAACCATGGTTATGCCGGGTACAAATACAATTGTACCACCCAGAACCTACAGGAAGCTTACTAGACATATTTGAATATCGCGAGCATCCAACACCAACTAGTATTCCAATTGTCACTATCATAGTGCATCTGAATGACAAACCTAACTTTTGGTCGTGGTATGGGCAGACATGGATTAAAAAAACATTAATGCAGCAAACTACCATAAACAGTCTAATACTTAAGGAAATGAGTGAACCTATGCTGATCAACGAAATGCTACTTACAATGGTGGTTGACAAAGGGACTTTGTCAATTGAACGTGTAAATATTCTGAATCTCTCTAAACGTGTATATTTTGATTTTCCAGTCCACCAAATTTTCCCTTTAAGTAAAGATGTGTGGACTGACATAACACTTAAGGACTTGAGCATACTTGCAGCCCATGGAACCGATGACATGATGAACTGGTTTGAGTTCAGTGTAAATATGTTCCGCAGAAATGATCATGGAATACAAAGGCACATGATATTATGTGAAAGCAAAATCAAGTCATCAAATTTTCTCGCTTTTACAGCATTCGATGACGAGTTGGAACGTCTTTTTCACGCTTATGCACATGAGCTTCAAACAATAATGGGAAATTACACTTACCGAATCCTCCATCAAATTTGTGTCAACGGTAAAATTCAGAGTATGTCTCGTAACTACTTTATCTATCCATACGTATTCTACCCAATCAGATGGGTCATAACCAGAACATTAGATTCTTCAGTGGCTTACAGTCAGGTACATATTGAAGCGACTATGTCTGATTTGCGGTTTGTTAGTTGTGGGCAAAAAGAGAGTGGGAAACTAGGTTTTGCAGTGTTATACAATGTTTATCATCCTAACGTTTGGGGAGCATTTGGAGTTACATTGGTTGTATTGGTAATTATTTTAACAAGCTTTTCTAAACATACTCCACCAACAAGCTTGTGGGCGAGATTATCCAATAGTTGCATGTCAGTTTTGAAGGTTATGTTGGAGCAAGGGGATCTATTTTCCAGTTTTGTATTATCAATTGATGGCAAATTGCGCTTGATAGTTTCTGGTCTGCTACTAACTTCTATTGTTCTGAGCAATGCGTACAGAAATACAAATGTTTACAATATGATCATTCCACGAATCCTTGTACCATATGAGAAATTAAACGAGTTGGTTCGTGATGGTTTTTCAATATATACTCGATCAGATCAAGTGTATATATTTGAGTATCTCACGACTTTAGAGAACCTTAAGAAGAATATGTTTTCGAGAAATGGACACCGGGTATCTACACTTGGTCTTGGATCTGAAATTATAGAGTTCAATGTAACTTTTAGACAGAGCAATCTTATTTGGAATTGGAACAATCTGACCACACTCTCAAGACTATATCCTGACAGTTTAATGATATATAATACACTTTATAAAGAAATGCTTTCCGCACAAAGTGGAACTAAAACCCATCGGGGTACAAATGAACTAAGGTTTGATATGCGAAGACTACCGGAATTTCAGAAAGAGTTTTGGAGACGAGAAATGCTGTTGTTGTGGAATGACCTTGAAGAATGCAACAAAACTGCACTGGTACTACCGGAATACCTTACTAATTCACTGACAAAGTGCCTTCAAGCTAGTGGAAAGCCTACAGGAAGCGTTGGTAAAGAAGTTTATGTAAAAAGTCGGTTTAATGTGAATTTGGATGGTCTGTATATTCCAAAGGTGATTTTCAGAGCGCAGGGTATGATAATATCAGGGATTTTTCAATGGTGGAATAAGTTCCTACTTCCAAAGGCTGGAAAATGGGAAAGTAATGAACCTGTCAAGGCAGCAAATATGAATGGAAACGTGATGGTATTGTTTATTTTATTGTTTGTAGGATTGATGATGTCAGCTTTAATTTTTTTGATAGAGTATACAATAAAAATGATTTGTTACGTACTTGTTGTAATTCCGTATGCAATGATGTCATTTTGTTGTTCCAAAAAGATAGTCATTGCAAATCGTAGAAAGCGTGGACAAGGAAAGCTTCACAGAATATTTGTGGTTAGTAAAAATATTATGAAAATTTAAAATTATTGTATTTTATCTTAGGCGTACTTCGTTAGTGGTGATCATCTAATGCTTGATTTGCTTACTTGTAAGTCTTGTTTGTCAAGTATAAGTTTTAGTGAATAGATGGTACCCCCGCGTTTACGTAAAATTACAAAATATCGAATTCTGGAATTAGGATGGAAGCTTAACATGATTCCGCAATTTTTAAGTAAATCGTTTTTGCTAAAATGTTTTTATAAGTATTGTAACTAATATAACTTATTCTTCATTTTACGAAGAAAGTAGAAAATAAAGATTTTGTAACTTAACATAGGTAATATGATTTTATTTTTCAGTTATTAAAATATGGTACTTGAAATTTAAAAGCTAAACATTAATTTAGGGTTTTCTACACATTTCATTGTAACTATTAAAGGTTTGGGTTAACAGTGTAAAATATAACCTGAATATATCCAATGTTACAAATCATTTCGCATTTGCACGAAAACTACACATCTGAAATCAAATTAGGTAATTATGTAAACATGGCGCAATAGCATGGAATTATGTTACAAATTAATAAACTTAAAGGGAAAACTTTTTTCGGTAACCAGTACTCTGCTTGTATCTGTTCAAGTTTCATTCAATAATACCAAAGCTTGAACTTACCATAAAATTTTGATAGGTACTGATTGCTAGGGCATCTAGAAAAGGAGGCATGTAATTGAGAAGGATGACTAAAGTAAATACTACGACGACCATTTAGTTGGTGGATTTACGAGATATCATATACGCAAAGCACAATAATAATACTTGAAAGTCTTATACCAGTTGAAACACTTGAGCCGCCTCCAAGTTTTAGGATTGTATGATATTTTTATTAATATTAACATAAAAGGTTTTAAACGCTTTAAAACTGGAATCTAATAGCATATGCTCGTGCGGCCTCAAATGTAAAAATAAACCCCAATGTCCAATAAAATCACAACATTCCGTTAATTATGCTCCTTACTTGAATAATTCAATAGATAGATAGTTATACATGACAATTTCAATTACTTCCTCCATTAATGTAGACTCTGGTTTTTTATTGTTTGTTATGCATACACAAAAGATGAACTTTACATTGATAATATTTGTTTTTCAATGTGACAGTAAACTTGGCATCCAAATAATCGTAGTTGTATACTGTCTGCTGGTTATTTACACACCATAAATGTGTAACACGAATTACAAAATTTATCGTTATTCTTTGTTTTATGCAAGCTCAGAACCATCTTTTGGAAATGCAAAACCTTTTAGGAATTTTAAATTTCATATCATAGGATTCCTTGTTTAGCAAATGAAAATTAATCGCACATTAAAATGTTTCTTTATAATGTCAAAATCCCTTTGTGTTACTTGCTTAAAGTTTGTTTACTATCCTTTTAGATTTTGTAGGTTAAATCCAAGCTGAAAAATAACTCTGTAAAATGATCGCATAACTAATTTTTTGGCAAATTATCTCCCAATATTTTCAAAAATAAAATTAATGACTTCAGAGCGCTGAATGATGTTGGAAGTATAAGAAGAAGCTTTTTATTTTAAAATCTACAAAGAAAACTATAAATTTTCATAAAACAAAACAATTAGTCACCACAGTAGACTGTGATTGCATCATGTTTTGCTGTCTGCTCTTTTGTTTATGTCTGTGATTTCATCCACTGCACTGTGTTAAATTAATTAACAAAATTGTTTTATAGACAGTTTTGCTTTTATCAAAAGGATTTCCGCGTGTTCAATGAAACGGATATCCGTATATTCAAGCAAGTTACCTAATCCAGTATATTTGTAGATGACGCTGCATTTTTTACCGAAACTTTGATAACATGTCAATGCACTTGTGTTTGTAAACACAATAAATGATTCAGTTGTTCGTTTATTTAATTTGTTACAAGGAAACTGGAAGCTATCCGAACTAAACTACTTGTAGCTATAGCAAGCTTATTATATAAAGAGTTCACAAGTCAAACCGAATTTTTAATTGACCTCAGGCATTACTCTTTTTAACACTCAAAATCTTTGGCTTAAGGTATCATTTAGCAGAACTAAATCTCGATACAAAAACTTTGACAAATATTTTCGATCTAATCATGGAATGGATTAACTCTGGTAAGTAAAAATTAAAACAGAATTCACTATATGTTTATCTCAGTTCTGAAAGTAAAATGGGGAACCACGCAAGTTTTTTCAATTGTCTTCTGAAGTGTTAGATATCAACAAATAAGTTATTATACATTTTCCTTTTGCACACTTTATACATGCTCATTAAAATTTAAAATATTAAATCGTTTTACAGTTTCTGAAGGGCTACACAAAACCCATGATTCAACGAAGAATTCTGCAGGGGAAGTTTTATTGCGGACAAGAGATGCTTTGAAAGGTAGGAACTTTGAAACTAAAATAATTTCGACAGAAATAGGACTCTGCACTAATAAACCAACTATTGTGTTTACAGAGACTCCCGATGTCATCAAAAAGCCGTTTCTATATTCAACCGCTATCGTGCCATTTGTATTTACCTTCCTCTTTACCTTCGTGTACTTACATGAATATTTGACCCTGGTCTGGACTCTCATCGCTTCCGTTATAGTTGCTCTACCGATTGGCGTGTTTTGTGTGAAGTTTCGCTCTGTCTTTGCTGTTTTTGTTTTGTCTGCACCTGAGTTATTCGCACGAGTTTTGCGAATATATTTGATACAAATCGCCCTATTGTATTCTCCAATGCCACAAATTCAGGAGAATATGCAAACCTTCATTAAGGCTCACACTTGTACAACAGATGTTGCTCTACAAGCAGGAAGAAACGCATCCAGACATCTAATGTCAAAGGCATTAGGAGTCACTC
This sequence comes from Willowsia nigromaculata, assembly GCA_034700605.1. NCBI lineage: Eukaryota > Metazoa > Arthropoda > Collembola > Entomobryomorpha > Entomobryidae > Willowsia > Willowsia nigromaculata. Next base: position 8,722 of record JAQIXX010006448.1, read on the forward strand.
AAGATGTTTTAAGGTCCATCAATGATGTCTCAACGGGAATTAATAATGCAATGTTTGTACCATTCGATGGAATCAATACCGCGCTTGAGGAAATACGTAAATTTTTCATAAAAGTAGGTGAGGTTCGACAGAAATGTGGTAATTCAATGAACACTCTAAGTGGTTCTTGTAGCACAATTGTTTCGATCCCACGCAATGTCTGCAGCAAGCTCAACATTTTTAACATTAGAGATTTATGTTCGAACGTCAGATCTCTTGAAAATAATTGTGACAAGGTAAAGAATTCAAATTTATGTAGCGTATTCTCAGAAGTATCAAAACCGCAGGTCCAATTTGATAATCTACAAGGGTCCTTAAACAGGGTTAAATCAGAGTTTTCATTTGGATTAAAACTGAATTATGACTTTGACGCTGGTGTGAGTAATGATACAATACAGTCCATCCGGGAAAGTATTGATGATGACATAAGCGCAACGTTTGATACCTTCATTCTAATCAAAAGAATATTTAGCATTTTAATTGTATTTAGTGTCTTGTACATTTTGGTTTCAAAAGCTCGCCTGGTGAAAAAGTACAATAACAAGCAAGCTATCAAATGTGGAAAAATTTCTAAACTTTTTCTTGCAACAAATCCTCTTACCATTCACCTTCTTATTTTGTGCTTGCTTGCATTTTTAGATTTTGGAATAAGATATGTATATGAGCTCCAACAAATGATTTTGCAGGAGAATGTAATCGAGATAGGTACGCATTTTGACGCAAGTGTGTCAAATACTGGAGGCTCAATTGGAATTGCATTAGCAAGCGCAATCACAAGAACATTTCAGATATTTGATTCAATGAAAATATCATTAGATTTAAGTAGCTGTTATGAGAAAAACCTGCAATATCCATCCATCTATTCATACTTTTTGGTGGCTGCTGGATTGCTATGCGGTATTGTGACATACGTCTTAGATATTTTTTGTCGTAAAAGGCAAGTTCAGTTAATGCAATTTTCTAATAAGTGGTATAATAATTTGTGGGGTCGAAAGCAGTAGTTTCCTAATGTATTGGTGTAATAAAATGCATACAACTCCAAATAGTTAAGTGATCAATTATTTTAAAAATTGATATATGCAAATGTAATCACAATGTGAGTAAGAATTTATTGACGTATTAATAAAAAGTTGTTTTGAAACCTGCAGTTTTCTATTACGAACAAAATAAGCAGTTCAAAATTTTAATTGTTACAGATCACGTAAAATGATAGGGACAAGGGTGGATTGCAATGAAAGTGGTTTGTTTGTACATATTGTTGTAAATGAGAGATTTTCATGGCAACATTCTTTGTATTACCCACATAAAAAATATTTTCGAAGTAAAATAAGCTTTAAAGATAAACTATTACTTTTCCAATATTATTATTAGACATGTACTGTACATGAAATCTGAAAAAAATCTTTCTCCTACAATGGGAATCAAGAATCTCACCAATCTTTAAATATCTAGTAGCTCAAAAACAAGCAAAGTTTAGTTATACTATATATTCCATAAAGCACATAATGGTAAAGAAAACACTCTCCCCTATTCTAATGAATCTTTAAAGAAGACAAAATCAATAGCATTGAGGACTATTATTCTAAATTGGATATAAAATAAAGCTTTAGAGAATTGGAAATGATGTTCTAGTGGAATGCTTCAAGTTCATACTATAATCTCACGTTGTCCCTAAAACCGCATTCGAGCAAATCAACATAGCTCAATAATAAATTTGTGTTTTTACCTTAATGCAAATAAACCCTTTTCAGGGTTATGGTATGGTTATCAATGCCACGGACAATATCTAGCTTGTTTTCGAATGTGTTCTTTGAGCATCATATTATTTTTGCAAATGTAGGTATAGAAGATAATCCATTAGAATTGAGTGGAGCTACACTCATTTTCTGCATACCATAAGCGGATTTGAAGATTTTATACACGTGTTTCTACTTTAGTTCTCATGTCCATGGCATAATGATTTTCATCCTAAAGTAAAGAACACAATGTGAAACTCAAAATTAAATTTTAAAAATCTATGTGAGGCTGTAATAATGTAAATATATATGCTCACTATAAGTTTCAGGTTATAAGCAGTTTGTGCAATAATACAGCGTAAATTTTATAATCCTTTAGTATAAGGATACAGTTTACTACACTGGCGAGACCATATTAATTTTTAATCTAAGCTTGACCGTACAGAAAGTAAGAAATTGTTTGGAGATTAAGACTTGTTTTTACTTGAAACGGAGTTTGCAATTCCTGTACAGTACCACAGTATTTCCATTCTAATTGGTTACGACTTAGGTGTCCACCTCATATTGCTGTTTCCAGTTCAATAAACTTCCAAATGGTCGAATGCATTCCAAGAGAAGGATTGGAATCAAAACAAGTGCAAAGTTTCATTATAGACATGAAAACAAATTTTCCGTAACTTTATGAAGGGAACCCGTTTGAGATTTTCAAAGTGTGATCAAAATACTCATACCTGCGTATTTGCTTCCATATGTAATAGTACAGCACAAGACTGAAACTTTTAAGGAACATATTTTCTACATATTTCTATATAAAAAAGAATTCTACCTATACATGTTCCTGTGTAGACTATATATTGTGAAACTGAAACATAGTAGGTCAAACATGATGGCATGCTCTTTTCTGGTCAGGAACCGATGAAATTGATGAAAACTGGAGAAGCGAGAGCAGAAAGCAGCGTACAATACGTGCATTGCTTAGTAACCCAAGTAAACTACAAATTCTCCAGCAACATGAAAGCTCGTTAGTTTTTATATCATTATATTCATATCATGGTTGCTCAAATCAATATTATTATTCTGATTAAGGCATGTTATCGAATGTGAATGCTGACACTTTTCAAGTAAACCACTTGTATTACCATATGTTTGGTTGAACCCTTTTTAGATTCCTTTTCTTTGTTACAAATTTTCATATTACGTATGAGAAGACTTTCTTCCTGTCTCATGTATTTAATTTTATAAAGTCAAGCAACACAGAACAACAAAATACATTGTAATATCAAAAAATCTAATATTAGATTCCAACCCAAGAACCATCAGATGTCAAATTTAGAGTATAAAATGAAAACGAAAGCAGGCGGAGTAATAATCTTGAAGTAAATTGGATTAGGTATATCCCTTTAGTATAAACGTTAGCGTTGATGTATTTGCTCATTTGATGATTTTGAGGGCATCAGAAGTTGGATTCTATGCATCAAATAACTTACGATGTTAGATCAACAAGGCATACTATCTCGAGATCTACTACAACTATCGTAAATTCTTAATCACAGATAACTTTGTTTTAACTATGTTATATTTATTTTCTACTGAATTCTAGTGAAAATGCTTTAAACTCACATTTCTACTTGGGAAATAAAAGTAGTCAAAACTGGTGTACTATTTTACGGCTTTCTGTACTGGATCAGATACAACGTGCATCCG
>JAQIXX010006449.1:0-12199 GCA_034700605.1 Willowsia nigromaculata
AATGCCATATTTTGCATGCTCAGTAGAAAGAGCATAGTTTGAAACCTAAAATGGCACCTTTTGTAAAATTCAAAATTCAATGTATTTCAAATGAGAGTGGGTTACAGCTTCAAAGTGCCCTTCACCGTTTGGGCTGTAGAGTTCCCATTTTTACATGGAAAAACCTCATCTTTAGCTTAAAAGACGAGCAATTAAATTCTCTAGACTGATTTTCAAGAATTTTGTAAAATACTATTTTAAAGAGAAGTTATGAATATTTCTTAATTTTGGGTCGATTCCTAATCATATCCATCGTTGTCAATACAAGGGCCTGACATAGGTAATCAAATTTCCATACATTCTCTTTAAATCAGTATTTCACAAGATCCTTGAAAACCAGTCTAGAGAATTTAATTGCGCATCTTTTAAGCTAACGATGGGGTCTTTACGACGAAACATTTGAACTCTACGGTCCAAACGGCGAAGGGCACTTTGAAACTTTTACCCACTCTCATTTGAAACAAATGGAATTTTGAATTTTACAACATGTGCCATTTTAGGTTTTAAACTATGCTCTTTCTACTGAGCATGCAAAATATGGCATTTTCGAGCATGATTTTTTGTCATTTACAGGTATCTGTTAGGATAACTCTTTGGAAATTTTTACTCAAATGCAGGATAGCAATAGTTTAATTTACACCAAATCAATTTTTCTTCGCTTATCTGATGAGTGATGAATGAGAGTTTGTATATTATCTGAAGAAATATTAGCATACAACAAGGCAAGTTGTCATGATGAAGACGACAAGATGACTTTGTGAGTTGAAGCGTTCATATTTTAAAATATATTCAAAAAATATTTTAAGACGTTTTTATGCATTTACTAGTGTATCAGGCGGATGAAACAAACCTACAAATTTGCGTTGTGCAAGCAGCATGAATGGCATGAAAATAACATAAGCATCCAATAACCATTCGCCCAAGTACATTCACAAATATTCTAAAATCCTCAGCACAGCTTTATGTGCATACAAGATATTCAGACTCCAGCTCCTCAGCGGTGAATAGTCATAAAAATATTTTGCTTGGAGAAGAAAAAATCTGCACTGCTGGAATGATTTTACTACTGTTGTAAGGTTTCCCATATAAATGCATTATGCATGCTAAAGAACACAACTAACAAGTCATGCTTATGAATTTCTTATTGGATATTATTGTGTCGTGAATACAGCCGCATTGCTTCATTTAATATTTTCTTCAAGAGTGAGCGAAGGTGTGCATAACTGAATAATGCTGAATGCATAACATGAAAGTATAATATTATGTGGGCCAAAGGCTTATAGTCGCTTACTCATCAGCAAAGCTATAAATCCCTATAAACAACTATATATGGTGATGCATATCAAGTGAATAAATCTCCACACGAAGACGTGATTATATTAGCATATGCTAAAAAAAATTCCATCTATACATTCATCAAATTTTATTCCAAAAATACTCCGCATTATGTTCATGCATAAAATACTAGCAATCACTTAGCAAGCTACAAGGTGACAATATCAATTTTCTTTTTTATTGGAACAAGTTTATGCTATGAAACGAACTCAATGTCAGTGCATTGTATGTCTGTCTGTCTTCGATTTCAGAATTCCAAAAATGCTTGAAAACTTTGAATTGCATAATTCATCTATCATAATTTTTTGCTCGTTACTAAGGATTGAATCAATGTTTTCTTATAATACGACGGACAACTGTAGTCTGTGAAACCTTTTATTCAAACAATACCATACTGTTTGTTATAAAACTATCATGCAACTTCTTTTTTGCCTACTTTAACAGGTTTTATTTGTTAATTATAAAAATATTTGGTTGCATAAAACATACTTGGTTAAAAATCATTTTTCTCTGAAATCCATCACTGAAATCTTAAAAACACAGATATCGCTACAATACTATATTGCTTTTCAAAATATTTATTTCTTACAGGCTTGAACGTGGGATGAACAAATCATCTGTTTAGTATTCCTTGTTTTTTTGTTTTGGTTAAAATTTTATACGCAGTCAAAATCTCCAGTCTGGAAGCCAAACTAGTCAATTCTCTAACGTTAAATAAAAGTTTTTAGTCGCTTCAATATTTTTCTACAACTCATAAACAAAAATTTTACTAGTGGGACCCAACTCTACAGAAGAAAATCATCAATAAAGTGAGTTAACAAAACGAAACAATATACATTATTTTCCTCTCCAAGCTTTTGCCAGAATTTTGATTTGATTACAGTGATTTGCAAGACACATTTTTTCAATAATTTCTAGATCTAACTAATAAAATAGAGCTAAAATGAAGTCTAGTCAAGCATGAATCAAGTGTGTAAAGGATGCAACGTGTTACTTGCCACACTTCAAAGGAACTGGAGCAAAAAACTACTCGATTTGATACTAAAATTTGGGGCAAATATCCAGCGCAAGTCAAATCGATTCCTGAAGTCTTCATCAGCATCGCATTTGACCGCTTCAACTGGAGAAAATGAAGTTGTTGATGGGTGCATTCGGAAAGGACATTCGGTAAATGAGCGGGACAAATTTGGGGAGACTCCTTTACATTGGAACTTTAAAAATATATCAGTTTTAGAGCACCTTCTTTCCAATGGAGCTGATATCACAATAAAAGATAATGAAGGTCGGACATTTCCACATCATGTTGCAGTTTGGGCAGATAAATATCACTTTCACGAAGTTTTTCTTTTACTTTCAAAATCTGCCAAATCAAAAGATTTCTTTCAACTTAGAAACGATAATGGACAGACTCCATTCCAGTTGAGATTGTGCAGAAATGACAGTGTATACCAAATTTTGCCAGAAACAGTTGAGTGGATGCATCGTGCAGAAATTGTCGATAAGTTTGGAAAAGATAATGAAGAAAACAATAATTTTTTGCTTGCTGTAAAACACAACCATAAGAAAACTATACTCCAAATATTAATCAGATATGGTACGGATTGGAGATTGTCTAACAGACAGGGGGAAAATGCTCTTCATTTAGCGGTGAGAACTGGGAATCAAGACCTCGTTTCTTTCATGCTGCAACTTACAGTTCCAATAAAAGAAAATTTTGCAGGACAGTTTCCATATGATGTGGCGGCTGAAGAAGCTTTTAGGACTTCAAATTTAAACCGCAAGGCTAATTTCAGTGAAATCAGAGACACAGTGAAGAAGTGGAAGGAGGAATCAAGTCATATTGAAAAGACAGCTCAAGCATTTTATGGATTTCTATACACCGCAGGTAGAGCATTTCGTTACAATGTAGGGACTCGGGTGAGAATAGAATACGAAATAAGTAGTGTAAAATACTGCATTTTGTGTGGCGAAGATGACTGCGTTCATTCCAAAAATGATTTCCGGGAATAATAGAATAAATTTATTTAACTTGACTATAAAAGTTTACCAGAACTTTCGTAAGTGGCCCTAACAATTCTTGCCCAAACCGAAATTGAAGTAATTGAGTTTTTCCTTGATTAAGAAACCCTTAATCATAATTAACCCAATGTCAATTTTGCTACGGACTCGAGAATTTGTAGTGCAAACATTTAACCAGTGCAATGTTATGAATAGAACTAAACTAGCAGTTAACTATGTTCATAAATTTAGGAGTAATACTCTTAGTGGATTTGCAAGGATTAATGAATGCTTTAAATGTTGCAAAGGTTTCATTGCTTATTTAAATAAAGTAGTAAATAATCAACTAACTTTTATATTTTCGCGAATGGAGTGCTATTTTTGTGATAAATTTATATGTTGACATGTGTAAATATTTATTAATATTGTTTGGCAAGATAATTTTGTTTCCAGTAATTTTGTAGCTCAAAACAATATACTTATTGTATATATATATTGAGTAAAGAACATCCAAAAATGAAGGTATGTCATGCACATTGATGGAAAGATTTATTTAGTATTTCATTTACTGCTTTTCTGCAATCGCATGGGCGACCAAATTAGGGCAGTAATGAAGTGCTTAAATTAAAAGGTGGATAAGCGACAATCTACAGATCGCCCACTCATTTTCCATCAAGAATTGTTCATTCACTTGGAATCGTAGCGTGCACAAAATGAATGAGGAGGTGTAGCACATTTTATTTAGCATGCATGTCTACAAATTATCATGAGAGAACAAAGTCCCAGCCACTCTTTCCTCTGCAAGCATCACTTCGCCCCATTGCTTGAATTGTCTTGGCGCAATTGTAAGTTGACCACCTGTTGACAAAAACTTCTTACAAGTAAAAATTTTATTTGAGTTTCCATAGTCATTTCCTACTTTTGGAATAATTTAAAACTACCAATTGAATTGAAATTTTTATTGTTTTTAAATAAAAATAGGCAAATTGTAGAGCGAAAATGTCGACAACAAGCTCAGATAACAAAACTATTGCAAAGGTTTGGTTAGTTTTAAGATTTTGGTTGGTTGAAAATTTTCTGCATAATTTTGAATTTTCAATTTGTTTATCCAAAGGTTACAAAACGAGCCTCAGGCACAGCTGAGTTTGAGGACTGGATAGAATGCCATGCATTTTTAACTTCATCCTCAAGTTGTGTCATGCAAAATTGAGAATGTTTCATTTGCGATTTTACTTATGCTCCAAAGAACAATCCTACACTGAAGACTGGGACGTCATTTAACTAAAATTTTATTCATTATGTGTGGTTAATTCATTCATTAAGTTTTAACTGGCCAAACAAATCTTTTTATGAAAGTGAACGCACAAACAAGGCCTACATGGAATGGAGAAGGATCCGAAAATAATAAAGGTAAATTTTACATAAACTCTTATTATCGCAATTTTAATCGCTTATTACTACCCTACATTTACCAAGCCTAACTCAACACGTTTTATAAATTGGAGTCGCAGGTTGTTCTGAAAAAGATGTCTTCCAGTTGCGATGCACACAGATTGGTTTTTGAGAAATTTATTTATATGGGACCATCGAGTATAAATGTTTTGCGTTGCATATTGTACGATAGCTGGGACAATGCACACAATTTGAAAATACAAATAACGGCGGAAATTTTTCAAAATTGTGATAATACGGGAGTTCAGGATTCAAGTATACATGAAGCAGTTTTACCAACAACATTGGAGGCTGATTTTAAATACCTCTTAATTGACCTTGTTGAGGATGTGAACGTTCATCATGAGGTGGAACTAAAAATGGACGACGGCACTATCATTCCAGCAATCTTGGCTGGTAAAATATTTTAAAACACTTACTATTCAGGGCGAGTAGTGTTAAGTTAAATTTATCACTGCTTTAATTCGTTATTTGTTCATGCAGCAAGAAGCTCCGTGTTCCATACAATGTCGTCCTCAGGAATGAAGGGGTCGGCTGAAAAAACTGTTCCAATCAAGAAAATTTGCCCACAAGCCATGAAAGTGATTCCAATGTACATCTACACCGAGAAAATTTATGACGATTGGGAAAACTGTGTTGACGGAATGGTCCAAGGTGCGAGTATGTACGACATTCCGGAGTAACTGATCACGTTGATAAAAATTTAATCAAAATTTGTAATGCCAGTAACGCACTGGAGCTGTATAAACTTGCAAAGTAATTTTCATTGACCACTGCAATGAGGGTTTTGACAGATTTTACATAAGAGTAAGCGCCCATTTTAAAGAAGCTTATAATTTAAAAGGATATCAAAGTTTTGTCATTCACATTTAATTGGTTCTTATACAGCAGCACAACAGAAGTACTACTAAACATGAGGGATTGCGGACAATTTGCACGACAGATTTTTGCCATGAATGATTGCTACAACGATGACTCTTTTAAATGGCTTTAAAAAGAACTCACAAGGTAAGGGTATAAATTTTAATACCTCCAAATGGCTAGAAATTTGGCATGGAGAATACATGATTGGCTGTGCAAAATTTCTAATCTCAACGCTCTATAGTTTTGGAATAATTGGCTAGGCCATTTTGGAAAAATTTCATACTGTTGGGTGCCGAGTCATGAATGTGGGACAAAAGTGAGTGCGGTGTAATAAAATGCGTGTAAAAAATAAAGAATAAAGTGCATGCATCTGCATTTGTACATACTAAAAAAACATTTTTTGGGAAATCAAATGAGCATTTTTCTCAATGAACAATGTCGGACCACACAGAATGTATTTTTTCCAAAATTGACTAGCCAATTATTAAGATTAGCGTTAAGATTAGAAATTTTACGCAGCTATTCAGGAGGACATATATATTCTCCATGCCAAATTTCCTGCCATTTGGAGGTCCTAAAATTTATACCCTTGCCTTGTCAGTGTTAAAAAATACGTGATTGTAATTATGGAGAGATATATGTTGCACAAAATCAAATTGCAAACAAAGAAACTTAACAAATTCAAATTAAAGGAAATATTTATGTATAAATTACAGTAAATGATAGTTCTAAAAGATATACTGTTATTATATATATCATTTAGGATATTATTACGTTAGCAGTCCAATATTTTATTCAGATATAACCGGGGAACAAATGTTTTACAGTATTCCTCATAGTATTTTCAAAATTTACGAGTACAAGACACTTGATACGGATAATGATTAAGGGAAATCAAAGTATTCCAAACTATGTGAAAAAATCAATTCAGCAGATTTGTTTAACGGGTTTAGTTTATAGTGTGTAACTAGATGTAACCGTTCTTAAAAGTAAGAGGTGGCAGTTTTTTAATTCAAAGGATACTAATAACAAATCAACTTTATGATTCGTATAAGTGCAGGCCGAGAAGCCAAGAAAACATCAAGAAAGAAGCCCTTATTACATTAAGAAGTTGTGCAATAATTTGATAGCCATAAAAATATAGCTTCATTTACGATTTAACTACAATTCCTTATATGTACTGGTTTACAGTGATTCTTTTTCTCAGATTTTACAGTGTAGATCGTAACTTTCAAATGTTTATTTTACTGAAAATTGCAGTTAAAGTTAAAAATGTACAATGAAACAAAATAAAAGATTTTTCACGCTGAAGAATGTATATTTTTATCAATTTGACAATTATATAAGAAGTAAAAGAATTAAATGGAAAAATTAATATAAATAGGAATAGCGCATTATTTTACAAGTGTTACAACTGGACTGTCTAAATACGCTTTTATGAATTTCTGTAAAACAAAATGTAACCACAAGTGATGGCCATATAGTGCCATTTGGAATTAATTTAAAATGTTCATTAGTAGAATAAACTGACTCAATTTTTAAGCTTATTTCGCCATATTCAAAGGTTTTAAAAGGTTTAGGGTTTCAATGTGATAACAATGTAATATACTCCTGATGAATAGTGTAAAATTTTGAAGTAGGTACGTAGGCTGTACCAGAAATGATGCAACAATTTTGATGACTCATAACGCAAAGACGACTTCGCCAATTTAGCCGATCAGCATATCATTTGATAGCTAAGAGTAAGTGCCTGGCTTTACAATGTGTTGGAAATCATCGAAGTGATACACGTGACCTGCCTTCGAAGAAGGTTATTATAACCTTCTCACGATCAGTAAAATTCCCCAACAAAAGCATCCATGATTTTCTCTCTCTCTGGCCTCTGCCGCGGAGTTTCTAGTCAATCCTCAAAAAAAATTTCATAATAAACTTATATGTATACCAGACAGTATTTATAGTTGGGGAATCTTGTTTTATGAATTACATTACATTACAGAGTTGATAATATGTGGAAAAATTAACTTAACTAAAAAGGTAGATTTATCACTCAAGATAGACGGTACTGCATTAAGGAGAGTACATAAACTTAAAATACTAGGTGTGCATTTACATAGTAGTTTATCATGGGATGACCAGTTTAATCAGGTTAGCAAGAAGGTAAATTATTCTATAAGCAAGCTAAACCATTTGAGACTTTGTTTATCTGAAAAAATTATACTTGTTAAATGCATGTGTGATTCGTGTTGCAAATTACGCTGCTTGTATATAGTTTTCTGGTGAATCGAGACACCAAAAAGGAGTGAATTTGATGTACAAAAGAATCGGTAGACTCATTTTGAACAAAGGAAAGTTTGATGAAATGGCCTATGAGTGTTTTGTTAAACTTGAGATAGGTTTTATGGTTAAGCAGGGCAGGCATGTCCTAATGCACTAAAACCTATTTTAGATAATGTTGAATATATATCAAGAACCACGCGACAAAAAGTGAATATAATATACCTCTATATTGTAACCAACATTCATTTAACTATTTATGTAACGATTATTGGATGAACTTGCCAGATGAGCTAAAATGTGTTGAAAATGTCAAGATATTTAAGACTAAAGTAAATGAATATTGTTTTGAATTCAAAATGAAGAAATTTCTATAACCTGAACATATCTGTAATCTATCATGTATTGATCATGTAGCAGACTTGTTGTAATAAAATGACTATCCTGGGAAAGAACTTGCCTTCACTTGATGGGTTTCCCTTGTACGTTAATAAATAAACATAATACATTATCACAAATAACACAAAATTGTATGAATAAAATTTTTCAATGTTGAAAATGAAGAAGAGGCTATCACCTCCGCTCCGTTTGCAATATGTCCATCTTGCCACTATGTAATTTGTATGCCTTTTTTACTTTAGACCAGCTTGGTTTTGCCGACTTACTGTTCTGACAAACAGTCAAAGCATTATAGTAGATACCGCGCTCTCTTGTAGGAATACATAAGTTTTCCTTTACAAGCACGCAGGCTTTTGCCATGGGAGTCTATGAGCAGCATTGCTAGTTTTTTATTTGGACATAAAGTATTTTTTACAAACATGACAAATGGAAAATGCTTCATTTCTACAACGTAGTCAACAAAAGCATTTTACATGATCATTTTTACCAGATTGAAACCAGTCTCTTCCTATGCATGATTCATGCTTAAGCCGTTTAGATGGCATTCAGCAAAATTTTCTGAGCATAATCTCTACAGACCAAAGGTATCATATGCCTATCATATGCATATCTACAGACCGAGGAACAATGACTGAAGCAAGCTATCTCACCTTTCCCCAACTTTCAACCCTTTTCGTTTCCAATATTCAAATCATCCCATGCTTTCACTGCCGTTCCGTCAACAGCGCCGAGAAGAAGACAAGACTGAACAGAAGGACAGCAGAAGCTGAGAGGACTTCACTGATTCAACGCATTCACTCGATTCATTCTTACTTTTTATTATTGTGTAAGGAGATCGACAAGATAATCAAGGCTCTTCCGTGATTAGTAGCATTCCATTATGGAACATCTTTAATAAGTTATCCGCCTTAACACAAATAAATCTACTCTTTTTCATAGATATTACGCAGACAAGTTTATCTGTATTTTTTTCTATGCATTAAGGGATGCATATTATTTCAATGGTGACATCAAACTGTGTTGCTCGGTGTTTTGCCAACTCGTAACCTCCAGTTTTTCCCGAAGGGACTATGTACTTTAAAAAACACACGAAAGAATAGTTTCTATTACGCCCGAGAGCAAGTGTATTTTTTTATTTCTTAACTTCTTTTAGTGTGTCTCTTTTCAATCATAATCAACTTATACGATAGCTCTCGTTTTTCTCTGCTGTTCAAGAAACCGTTCAGTTTACGTACATATCAGATAGTATACCTTGAGAGGTTTTTTATTTCAGTTTTTCAAAATATATACAAAACCTGTACTGACCGTACACATTAGATTTTTTATTACCTAGTTGTGCTTGCGCACACGCTTATATTGTGTTTTTGTTGTGGTAAGGGTTTTTTTCCTGCGAAGTGCACACACATAATTTCATGTCAATGTCTGTATGAAAAATTAAGCTCTGGAGTGGAGTGGCATCAAAACAGGTTGGTTGCGCTTTTTGTATTGCACTTACTTGACTTGCGTTTTCATTGCTGCTGAGGCGAAACACTTGCATAGCTGCTGCTGCATGCATAGCTCTTATTGCCTGCTATTATTACACTTTTACGTTGCTGCTGCCTTTTGCTGCTTATGTTATGCTCACAATATTATTGCTGCTGTTTGTCCTGAATGCTTTGCCATTATTGCTGCTCACATAATAGTATTGCTGCTGTACTCCCTTATGCTATAAATTCTAATTTAAATACAAGAACTAAATTTTTAACAATTGATCACAAAACGGTTCATAAAATTTCTATTATTTTTTGGAGCTTGTTTTTGTATTGAGATTTTGAATTACTATACTTTTAAAGATTTAAAGGCTGAAGAATTGTAACTTCATGGGGCATATTGATATACATGAATATATTTTATCACAATCTTTTTTACTGAAGTTGAGCCATTTAATCTGGACATGAGATTATTTTATAAAAATTATCATTCAGATTTCAGAAAGTGTAAATCATTTTGACTTCATTCCTACAGCTTACCCGAATAGAACGTCCAGTAAAAATACATAAAATTATAATCAATTTTATTTTTATTTTCGTTTAAAACAATATTTTGGCAAAAGTACTAGCGATTTTTCTAAGACGAAGTTTTATCAATAAAAATCAAATTCTCATCCTTTTTAAAAGGTTTTCTGAAAATTCTCGTAGCCCTTTGCTATGTGACATTCAAACAAGATGATATACCGTCAAACACAGAGAGAATCATTTAATTCATTCATTTTATTTTTCAAGAGCTCTCCTTCAAAACAAGTTATGATTGCTTACCTACCTATTCATGTTGACTTGCTTGTTCGCTTGCGGTATTATTCACTTATCTTCCTATGCTCATTTAACATGAATGCTTTTGCCTATCATTTTACTTGTTGGTCATTCAAGCATGAATCATGAGAACAAGAAACTTGCTTACTTAAACACTATACCGCTTGCCTCTAACATACACATGCGCAGAAGAGAAGCTTTTTGATCACTCTTATATCCCGATAGCCGTACTCCAAACATGCAAATTTTTTTGAAACCTCGTTAACCTTTAGGTAAATTTAGTTGCGACAAAAAATAAATTTAAGCTTATCTCTAGAACTTCCTCCAGGAGTATAAAAATTTCATAAATTATGATTTGTATTCTTGCTTTTATCACGCAAATATTTTCCATTTGATTACTATAGACGTATAGGTACTGACGAGTCCTACTCCTATTCCCTCCTACTCCTACACCTTGATATCAGTTTTTCATTTTTCCTTGATGAATTTATTCACGATGTATTCCCGTTAATTATAACTGACTAAGAGCTTTATTGAAATCCGCATTATATCTTAATATAAATGTTTTTATACTAAAGCAGTTTTTATTGGATTTTGGATATCTACTCCTACACAGTCTTACTCCTGTGCTTATGCAAACGTTTCAATCTACTTGTTCTCAAATTACCCCAGTGAGGTTTGCTTTGGACCTATAGCTTATTTTGCTAATTTTACGTATTATTCTGTTGCAATACTGATCCAATAAGTTATTATTTAAAACACAAGGAACAAAAATGCCTAATTAGCTTTTGGTGATATGCCTCCTACTTTTGTTGTTGATTCAAATTTGTGTTACCTACGCAGCTTAACTTGTTTTTTGCAGCTCCTAATTGATCTAATTTATTCTTATTTACTATGTGCAGCTTATACCTTGGAAGTTAGCGTTCCTAATTCAATTAGTTGTTGAATCATTGCATTGTATTGTTTGAACATAAAATATTACTGAATATATTTCTGCAGCATTCTTTTCCAGATATTACTTCCTGGACATTTGCAACCTTGTAATTGCAATTTAATAACAAATATTTTTGCAGCCTATTGTTTTAATTGCATTGACTGTACCATGTTTTTGATTCTTGTTTTGCAGCATTATTAGTTTTTTCCAGTTGAGAAATCCTGGACAATTTTTCTTATGATTTATTACGCAGCATTTATGCAGAAGATTAATTCCTGCCTAATAAATTTTTGGAGAATATTTTTGTTTATTAGAATTGCAGCATACTATGTGTACCGAAATAAGTTTGAGCGCCTCGCCCATGAATGTACACCATGCGTTTCCAGAACAAACGTGAGATCAATAATTTGGCGTGAGGTTCCGTGTGCCTCGACAGAAATTCAAGAGCCGTTAGTCGGAATGGCCAAAGGGAAGCTCCTTGAAAAGCTGTGCTCTTTTGACCACCTGGCCCTCCGCTCCAGTAGCCATAGCAACACATACCATAATCCACGGACTAGTTACTGTTACTTTTACTATTGTGTACATCTAATAGCTAAATAGCCCAGATCGGAAGAGC
>JAQIXX010006450.1:0-12199 GCA_034700605.1 Willowsia nigromaculata
CATTTCAAACTTTCTACAAACCCCATCTTTCACACAATATTTGAGAACAGAATATCAGAGCAAGACGCGATTGACTGCTTCAATATGGCCATTGATTCAAACTTTGCTTGCATTACCTGGTCAGGAGTTGCGGACTACACGGCATATAAAAACCTTACCCTCAAACATGGAAAAAGTCCACTCGTTTTCGCAGATGAAAAGACACAATTCATTCCGTCTGGAATAATGCTGCCTTTAAGAAGCTTATTTAAGGATAACTTTAATAGTATTTTGGGGATGCTGACAGACTCGGGGCAAGATGACAAATGGTTAAAGATGGATTATGAAAATTTGAGGAAGGCTAAGGTGCAGTGGAAACACAGCTTGGGACTGAAGGGGGATGATGATGTGGCAGACGAGGAGGATTTGTTGAGTTTATCCAATTTACTGGGCATCTTTTACATTTACATTGTGGGTCATATACTCTCCATACTTTTGTTTGGATGGGAGAAAATAAAGTGGAGGTTGGAAATGAGAAAACTTAGCAAGGCTGGAGAGTATAAACATAAGATTAAAATTTGGAGATGGAATCATCCGAGGGTATTGAATGAAAAGATGAAAGGGACCAGTCACTGACTAAATAATCTTTCAGAATCAACTGATGCTCACCAACTTCATGAATATTATGTAAGTCTAGTTACAAGTAACCCCGTATTTGTTTTATGAATACATCTTTAATAATCTTTTATTTACGCATCGAAATAAGAATATAAATAAAAACTCTGTTATGTATAAAAAATTAAAACTAAATGATATCATCATTCATATCACGAAGAGATCTTCAGGTTTCGGTATGCGATGCTATCCCAATACTCCCAAAATTTGGATGGAAGAATTCTGTAAAGTAAAAAAAAGTAATAAAAAATGAATAAGTTTTGATACGTGAAAATGGCTCCAAATAACAACTTTAGTATACATACCTATAAAAGATGTCACACAATCCAATGTAAAGTCCAGGCACTTTGATTTCCTCCTTTTCCTTTAAAATCCCATCGACAAACTCCTCCGCAACAGAGTCAAGGTCCATTTGTAGCACTCCATCAAACTGATATCGTGGTTCCCAGCTAGCCCATTCAATCATTGGGGTCTTTATGAAGCCAGGGTAAAATGTGGAAAACGTGATATCCGGTTTCTTTGGGTGTTGGCTCATTTCAAGCTTTAACGTATCCAGAAATCCCCGCAATCCATATTTGGAAGCAACATAACTGCTCAGGTGGGTCCATCTATAGAATGAAAGTGCAGAGCAAGTTGTCACCAGATGACCTTTACCCTTCTCAATCATGTCTGGAAGGAACTCGCGGATTG
Source organism: Willowsia nigromaculata (assembly GCA_034700605.1). Lineage (NCBI taxonomy): Eukaryota > Metazoa > Arthropoda > Collembola > Entomobryomorpha > Entomobryidae > Willowsia > Willowsia nigromaculata. The sequence continues at coordinate 1,345 of JAQIXX010006450.1, forward strand.
TCCACATATTCGAAAGCAGGTTCACTCTGATGACCCTCTCCTCTTGTTCGGGATCATTATCCAGGAATTTTCCTACTCCAATCAATCCTGCATTATTCCATAGAAGTGTGATGTCTCCCACAGTTTCTCGAACAAGAGCCGCCTTCATGACGACATCCTCCCTGTGCGACAAGTCAACCGGGAACGTGTGCACATACAAAGCCCCAAGATGTTCCCGACACTTTCTCGCCGTTTCCTCCAATCCCTTTTCGTTCACATCCCAGAGAACATAGACAGCTTCTGGGAACAATTTAGCCAGTTTGTAGACAACTCGTTGGCCCAGACCGGAGGCTGCTCCAGTCACAAGTATTCGGTCTTTTCGTCCTAACTTCTTTCGTTTCTGATAAATGCTTCGGAGAACTGATTGAAAAATAGTACTAATTATGACTGCAAGATAAAACGGCAAGTCAATCAAGATCTTCACTACGTTTGTTACAATCTTAAAGTGAGCGCTGTCCGAAGACAACATTTCAGCGTAAAATGTCGTGGCAAGCTCCATTTCTGATTAGTTTCAATATTCCTCGCCTTCTTCTTAACTGTGAATGAATAATGAAAGTGCTAAACCCTTCCATATTTATAAGACAAATTACGCAATAATTTCTACCAGACCAAAATATTGCTCGTGACTGCTTTAGACCAGAAACATTTGCAGTAAAAACCCACTGCGCGCTCAGTTTTCCACGTGTATGATCCTTTTGATTTAAAATGTACAATGAATTACATCCCATTTGCTGCTTTTTGCATGCTTAAAGCGAAAACAATTGCTGCTGAATCAGTTATTACAAATTAAAACCATCCATGGATGAAAAAACTTGTACTGGAAAAACAAAAGATTTTTACATAATACTTGTATTAACTCAGATGGCATTCCAACGATCTGATGCGATGGTGAGAGAAGCTCCAGTAATAACATTTTCGTTGTTAATGGAAAAATTTGATACAGAGATTAAAAGGTTTTTTAGTTATTTACTCGAATGAGTTAATCACTGATCCTGTCTAGAGTCAGGAGGTGCATACAAAAAACATACATGCAGTTGGCAATACGGTCAGCACGTGTGAACTCAAGGAGATTGATTGATTGTGAATCACAATTTGTGAGCTATAGAGTGCTGAAAAAGTCAGGAATAAAGACATCGCGAAAGGCTTATTTTGCATAATACATACATACATATATTGCATAAGATATTTTTCTGTAAGGTTTCGGACAATAATATTTATGTTTTCGTTTCATCATTTTCATCTTAAATGCTAGTAAAGCCTTAAATACATAAATTTTTGGATTTTTAAATCATCAACAAAATTATTACACTGGTTAATACTGGTATCTTGTCAACAAACTTGTTTTTCCCATCATTTCTCTTTGCTATTCAGTTATCTCCCTTCAATATTCATGACTTCTAATGACATTGTATATAATTTTTTGCCCCTACACATGTTTTAAAATCATTAAAATCTATAAAAAAACATGTTTCATGTTAAGTTTCCAGTTCGTAGACTCCTAAGCGATTAAATAAAGCAGAAGCTCAATTGAGGTCTTGTTAAAAAAATCGACAAAAACTAGTCATTGCAATAGTTTGTCTAGGACATGCACGTGTTTTACGGGCCAAAGTTGTTCCTCCAGAAAAAGTTAAAAGAGCAAGCTTCTAAACTCACGAATCAAAATTATATCTCAATAAAATGCAGTCATGCTTCATTTTTTCTCAATTTAATAAAGGTTAGTTGCATGACTTAATTTTTTAAGATGCTGCATATGCACAGCGTGATTTTGCAGAAGGAATTTATTTTATTCTAATCAAATGATTTATACATTATATACAATACTTTTAGCGTTGAAAATATTACCCAGAATGACTAACATAAGTTCTTTTATCATTTGAATGTTTCGAATTCTTAGAGCCTGTCAATCCAGAAAAATTTGAATCGTTGAGGTTTCGATACACATTTTTGTCCAAATACTCAAAGCACTTGAATGGAAGAATTCTGTGAATCAAAAATATTTGCATTAATGTAAACTTGCGCATTGTCAGTAGGCGATTTATGATAACCTTTGTTTAATGTTCTTACCTATAAGCTACATCCAGCATGGATACCAAGCACATGGGCATTTTAATTTCCTCTTTTTCCTTCAAAATCCCATCAACAATTTGCTCCGCCACTTGTTCAAGCTTCATTGGTCGTACTCCATCTACATCATAGCGAGGCTCATAACTCACATGGTGAGTCAATGGAGTGCTTAAAAAGGCTGGATAAAATGTTGAAAACTTGATATCCGGTTTTCCTGGATGAAGACTCAACTCAAGCTTGAGTGAATCTAAAAACCCTCTCTGTCCATATTTTGATGACACATAAGTGCTTGCGTGACTCCATCTATAGAATGAAAATGCAGAGGAAGTTGTCACAATCTGACCTTTGCCCTCTGCAACCATACCTGGAAGAAACTCTCGAATAGTCCACATGTTGGAAAGAAGATTTACTTTGATCACATATTCGTCATGTTCGGGGTCCCCATTCAGAAATGTTGAATATGACACAGTGCCAGCATTGTTCCACAAAATATTAACATTTCCAATAGTTTCCCGAACTGAAGCTGCATTCTTTATGATTTCTTCCCTTTTCGACACATCCACCACAAATGTGTGCACATTCTTAGCACCAAATTTCCGACAATTTCTCGCAGTTTCTTCCAGACCTGCTTCGCTCTTTGACCAGAGGATATATACAGCTTCGGGGAATAACTTTACTAGCTTGTAAACTGCATGTCGGCCAATACCGGATGATGTTCCTGTCACAAGGATTTTATCTTCAGGTCCTAAATGCTTTCGAGTTCGAGAAATGCTACTAACAAATGCTTGGAACACATTAATGATTATTACAAACAAATAAAAAGGGAGATCAATCAAGAGTTTAACTATATTTGATGCAATAATAAAGACTGTATTGAAAAGATTTAGTAATTCCATTTTTATTGCAAGGAGACTGAATATTTTTTAAAGCTTTTCCGTCGAAATGCTAAAACGTTTTGACTGAAGCTTAATAAAACGTTATATCGTTTGGCTTGCCTCTTGTCTGCTCTTTCTGGCTTTTATTAATACTTGGGTCATTCGCATTAATACAAAAGAGGTTTTCTGCATTCGCACGGCTTCTGCTAATTTTAGTGTCAAAAAAATTATACATCATTGTAATTATTGCAGATTTGATAATATGTATTTAGCTATAAAGTTTCGTAACAGGAAAAATAAATCTGGTGTTTCCCACGTGCTGGAAAAACTTGTTTTTTGGTTTCCAGCTTCGCAGAGTCATTATTGCAATGAAGAAAGATAGACGAGTATATTAAATAAGAAACGCATGCGACTTAGAGACGGGCGACAAGGAGATAAAATGGAAACATTTAACACTGTAATACTTCATTTTAATTATCTATGGATCTACAAAAACGAAGGCTTAAAATATGAAAGAGTTCCCACTCTCACTAATTTCATAATATAAAATAAATACTAGATGATAAATGATAAACTCCTGTTTAGAGATAAAACTTATTTCATCATAAAAGTCGGTTCTACTAGTCATTAATAAAACTAACTTGTAAGTATATGTATCTAGGTTTTTTAGGTTATGAACTTTATATCTTAGACATGATATCAGCTGGCGTTAATTAATTCCTGTTTCGAATAGAAACTTCTGAGTTTTTTCAATCTGTTGTTTTGGTATCTGACTCAAAAATTCATATCTTCATATCAAAATCCCTGATGAACAAAAAAAACCTGATGAGAAAAAAACCCGTGTCTGTGTTTAATTTACAAATCTATTTTGTTGATATAGAAAATATGCACTTCTCTTAAACTATTTTATCTGCTGGACTGCGAGAGAAAAAAGTTTAGATTTCTATGAAACGCCACCGGTTAGGTCATAATTTCTCATCGATAATATATTTCCCTTCCTAATTTTGGCGATTACGTGGAAAATAAACTGCAGAAAATAACTAACTTTTATAACTACCTTAGTTAGGGAAAAATCTTTTTTTACAGAGCTACATGTACACGTAAAACTTACAGAAAATTTAAAGCAATATTATCAGACCTGCCTTTTTCATTTTTTTTTCATAAAATTGGGCGTGAGGTAAAATCTAAAGCATACCAAAAATAGAGTAAGCGTTTCACAAGTTCATACTATGGTCGGCATAATAGGCATACTCAGCGATGGGATTCCTACTACAAAGATAATCACAGGTCTATAATTAGTAACTACCCATTATTACGTCGAGCTGGGTCGGGGTTCACATATTGTGTTAAAATATCTTTTTTGTAGATACCATAATTCCTATGCATTTAAATTGATCCATTATGGGAATATTTTTATTTTAAAGTTTTAAGCGTTTCAAGAAAATGGTAGTAGCGCCAATGAAGAGGAAACAATTTATGAGTCTAGACAATGGAAGTTCTGATCATAAATATTGATAGATTACTAGTTGCAAGGAAAGTTTTGATTGTATGTATTTCGGAGATTCCTTAAGGGGCTATTTTAAAGCTCATTTGAACGCTGGTTGCCAAAGAACTTTGCTGGGCATCGCATTGCGCCGAAAATTTAGATATCATTATAACTAATTGTGCGCAACTGTGCTATGCTATTGGCAACAGAATAGGGATTGCACATTGAAACAACTCCTTAATTAACAAGAGATTGTAGAGCTCTGTGGGTGTTAGCTGGGAAAATGTGTGGCTGTCAGTGTGTCTGTATGCTGATGCTGTGTAATTTAGCTAAGATATTTTATATTATTTTATGTGTATACGTAGACAATCTTATAATTTGATATATGAACACGTACCCAAAAGTGATAGTGAAAGTAGGCAGTTGTTTATAATGTTAGTGATAATGAAGGAGAAAGTTTAGCCTTGTCTTTTTTAATATTTAGTACACCAAGGACAAAATTACTTTCAGTCCTCCTGTTAGATGGAAATCAAACTAGGAGTTGGTATTTGGTATATCGTTTAATAGCTATTATATGCGTAGGTAAAATATCTAGACATCTAGCAAATTATCTTGGCGGATAGAAATTAGTCCGGAGAAAAATATGTATATCTATATCACAACCGGTGTGGAAAATCTTACGGATTTAGTTTTTCTTATCTATTTTCTAAAGAAATTAATAATGACAACATATTGCATTTGCATTACCTTTGTAAGAATTTCCACACCCGTTTTATTAATGTATTTACAATTAATTATGGAAACCGTATCTAAAAAAGTTATTATCTATCTTATATAAACTGCCATCATAGAGCTGATATATATAAACCAATATAATTACAATTTCTACACGTAGATGAGATAAAAAGCCTCGTATCTATCCATTTGTTGAAAGGATACTCTAATCTTTTTTGGAGTTTCCGCCACTCGAACTAATTAACAAGCTGTGTTTTTCTCTTTGTTTCTTTTTTCCTCTTGTCTCTCTCTCCTTCCACCACTTGCACCGAATTTCTCCCCATCTGTGTGTGTCCATCCAGTATTCCCTGGACTTCCGCGGCTTGTCTCCAAGAGGAAGAAACTCTCCATATCGAACAGATGCTGATGACGTGGCCGGGGGTGCAGGGAGTGGGGAATCCAAGCCCGGTGGAGGCACATCCTCTGACGGGTCCATGTGACAGTTTGGAATGGCCCGAAGGGCCAAACAAGGAGATGGACGCAGGACCCGAGTCTCATTCTTGCTCTTCTAAACAGCTCATCAGAGAAACGAAAAAATGTGGAGGAGAATTGCCTATATGGAATCTACAATTTTTTCCCAAGGTCATTTCTTCCCCACACGTCTTTCTCGAGCATATGTTTGGAGCTTCTTTCTTTCTCTCATTTGTGGCGTAATACATGAGAGACAAGGAGAAAGATAAAATCTCAAGAAAAAACAACAACAATTCGTCTTTCAACTTTCTCCATCATCCTGGAAGATCGTCTCCACAAAATGACAAGAAGTTTTCCAGCTTCTTAGAGACAACCAGGATTTTAGGGGGATTGGAAGGCAAGAAATGCTGGAAGGTCTGCAACGAAACAGCTGAAGCAACAAACGAGAAAAAAGGATTGGTTCATCAAAAATTGAAGAAAATGGCCTTTGCAGAGCCCCAAGCCATATATCTACTGTAATGACCTGGTTGATGAGAAAAATTATATGGTGAAAGTAATATATGCTTGGGGCAATGGGAGACCTATGTCTTCGTTTGAGGAAACCTGAATGGCTACAGGATAGAAACTTGCTTCCCAGACCAAAAAAAATGTCTCATTGATTGAAAATGTACGGAGAAGAGAATATTTGTGAAAACTCTTTACTTTTTCGAAGGAGAAAGCAGCGTACCACCGAGAGATCTGCATGTGACGTGAGAATAATATGTGGCAACAATGAAATTAAAAGAGGGGGAAATAAGGAGCCAATTTTCAGATCAAAGTGGTCCAACAACCAACGGAAATAACTTGAGCTTTCGAAAAGTGCAGAGTAAACAAACAAGCGCAAAGAGAAAGTGCTTACTCTCTCTCTCTCTCTTCACTACTTTCACCACATATTGAATTTTCCCTCAGAGTCGTAAATACCTTTATGACTTGAGGATGACGAGAGATATGGGAAAAAGATAATACGATCAAAAATCCCACTCGCTACTTATCATCTGAAAAAACACTGGAGAAAGCGGAGAGAGAAAGAGAATATCGAGTTGACATGAAAAACTCGTTTAATTCAAGTACACTGAAAGAACTGCATTGTTGACTGTGGATCACTCGAAAAAAAACAATAAGTTTAGTGTACTCACAACTTATTCGCAGAGAAAGTAAACTTTCTCTCTTTTTTGGCTCATCATCATTTTCCTACATTTGGAACCCAACGAAAGAGTAATGAGTTGAAACAAAGACAACTTTAAACGTACAAAAAAAATCTATTTTTATCCTCTAAACTACCTGCCCGCTCATAAAAGGAAAATCGGATCACCGACCCACTCCAGAGAAGTAATGAATAATATGCGGTGGAGCAAAAAGAGGATCAAAATCTAGCCAGCATTTAAGCTACAGCGCGAGACTGAGAGAAGTTGAGCGAAAATTGAAACTCAAATCGGCAAATTGTTGAAAAAATCCTGCTATCCGTCATCTTCCCATGCTCACCACCCACCCACACCACCTTATATAAAATTTATTAAAAGAAAACGTCTTCAACCGACGGTTACATCATAAAATCTAAAAATGAGTATTTGATCGGCTTTGTCGACTGCATAACAAGAAGAGTGGCATTATATTCTAATCTTTAGTAATGGTTTAATAGTCCCAAAAAGGATGAAAGGTCAAACGGAGAAAGTTGCTCAATCCATCTCTCTTGATATACACAGGCTTTTTTTATTCAATTTTTTTCTGTCCATTATTTTCGATTTCAAATGAATACAGAAAGTGGAGAGGAGAAAGTGGTACCAGGAATAAAAAATTGTTCCTTTTTATGTTCGTTCTGTTTATAGAACATTTATATTCTCAAGGATATCCAATTATTTTGAACTAGTCATCTGTAAACGGGAGAAACGATGAACAGAGAGAAGCTTTAATGAGGTTGATATAATGTGTGATATATGGCTTGATACATTATATTAAGAGAGATGCCAGTTTTTTCTATGATTTATACATAATTATGTTAAGTTGAGTTGTTTGAAATAAAGAGAACTTGTTTGTTTGCATTTTTAAGTGAAGCCCTGATTTTTAAAAATGATGAATGGTTTGGGTTTGATTTTATGCAGAATTTTACATTCCATTTAGAAAGAATTTATATCTAGCTCAAAGGTTTTTCGTCTCCGTTATGTGATTTCTCTATGAAAAAAGGGAAAGCAGCAATTCTAGGTAAAATATTTTGTCACAAATTTACTGCCATCATCATCATCATCAACGAAAACGAGAGAAAATAAAACTGTCTCGTTGTTTAGTGCTCAAGCCAGTCGAAATGACTTTATTCACAGCCAAAAAGTTTCCATCTACTGTCATGTAATTGACGAAATAAATACTCTTATGTGTGGTGGTGATGCATGTTATTAATATGGACACTAAAAAAAGTGTGAGTACTAAAAAACAATTAATAAATCTATAGTGTATTTTGTGTGTGATTCCCACTATTTTATAGCAGTTTACAGGTTTTTGTACACAAAGCGTGCAACGAAAAATTCCTATGATGTTGAAAACATTTTGATTGTCATAATTTATTGTGCATTTATTTTCCTCTAAACTAGCCTGTTAAATACACTAGATTAATATACCTGTATGATGAATATAAAATATTATGTGTACACAATTCTCTCACATTTCTATTCATTTTCTAAATGTCCATTTATTTGGCAAAGTCTGTGAAAAAAAAACTGCTTCTGAAAATAAACTTGCAAATTGTAAAACATAACTATATATGTACTACTTATAAATACAAATACAAAAATCTGCTATTTGTCCCGCTGCAAATGTTTGCGAAAAAACGAGCTATTACTAAATCTAAGGTGTTACTAATTAATACAGCTACTAATAAATGCTTATCATGTCTTAAAAACACTATCTACTTCAGAAAAAAAAACTTCTTAACAATCGGATAATCAAATAGAAAAAAATCAAGTACACTGACTGAAATTTAACTCATTAAATAACTACTAGTGTTAAATGTGATGTAATAGAAAAAAGAAAACTGGCTATTAATCTGTTGAAAAAATCTCTGTATACATGTATACCACCCCATTTAACAACCTTTAAACCTACACTTACTCTAAATATCCCTCTAATTTTTTGAGGTAGAATATTATTTTCCATGCATAAAAAATCTCAATCATTTTTTCATCATCTCAAATATTCTTAAACAATCAACCACACTGCTGAAAAAAACTGTTTTTTGCAAATATATTCCTGTACCTTATAGACACTATATATATGAAAGGGTTATTTTTAGGATTTAAATATTTATGTGTGCAACCTGTAAATATTCTCTATGCATTATAAAACTAGAAACCAGGAAATATATATTTAAAAGTACATAAATGTGTAAGCTGCTTAATGTCCAGGCTTCCATTTTTACATTTTATTCTTCTATAGCTTTAATTAAATTCACAATTTTTATTTGCCAATTTTGTTTGGATTTTGTCTGTCTAATTTTTTTATAGAGAGAATGAAAACATTGTGATCCTTACAGTTAGTTAAATGTGCAGATAGGTATGAATCTCCATTAGGTAATATATACACAGTGTATATATAGTTATGTGTGGTGTATATTATTGTGCAATTTTAATCCTACATCTTGCTGGAAATCTATTACGCATTTACATATTATTATACGAGTATATAGATTTAGCTGTAAAAATCTGAATTACTGATATAAACTCTAAAAATCCGACAAAGCTAAAAAACAAGGTATGTAAAAGCCTATAAATTGTAAATCATTTTTTGATGTACTTGTACTCATTATTATAGAATAGATGTGTCTCCGTTATATTTGCTGTGTCGAATTATAATAATAATGAGACATTCAATATGTAATTAAGGTGTGTACACTATAAAGTTGCAGCTTATTGTCGATGTAAAAACTTTAGAGTAATGATGAAGAAGAATGGAGTCCTGTTTTAAGTATATGATGATTTTACTGTACGACGACACGGAGGTCATAATTACCCCTTAATTATATAGATAATAGAGATATATATTATGTGAGTATATACATTTCTTACTGTCAAATATACATACGTATATGATATATGTTCATTACTACGTTGATTATCGTTAAAAGTAGATATGTAAACTGCTAGTGTGAAGAAAAGGGAGAACGGAGAAGAAAGGGTAAACTTCTTATATTCCAATCTCGTTTAAAATGAAAAAAATAAATAAAGTGAGCTGATTTCATGTGAAAAAAAGCATGATTTTTTTTCAAATATTTATTTTTACTAAATGACTACTGACTTGAAAATATTTTTAAGGGCTAATGGTTTTACATTTCATATGAGCTTTTGCATTAACTTGCTTCAGAACTGTGGCGAGGGATGATCCAGGACCGCACTCAAACGTTGAAGGATATTCAGATTCCTTTGGTCTAAAACAAAAAAACATAAGGTAAGGAAAAACAGGTAATTAGCAATTACATTAATTTGCAATTAGCGCACTCACCTTTGATAGACATTTTGTACGACCTGCTCCCATTTGACTGGCTTGTATATTTGCTTCGCTAGTGTTTTCTTCAAGTCGTTCGAGGTACGGTATCTCGACGCAGTTACATTTGAATAGACGGGCATTCTCGGTCGATTGATTGTAACAGTTTCCAAAACCGCTTTCATCGGCTCCGCTGCTGGTTTCATCAGCTCAGTATGAAATGCTCCTGACACAGGCAGTCTTTTTACTCTTCGTAAATTAAAATCTTTGTAGTTAGCCTCAAGGAAATCCAGCGCTTCATTATGACCTGCAATCACTTTGCAGTGAGGGAAGAGATAGTTGGCGATGGAGCAGACGGGAGATTCCATTTTAAATTCTCTTCTGCACCATTCTTTTGCCACCAATAACGAGTAGTCTAAGAACATATTTAAAAAATCATAAAATTAGCGACTAATTTTACAACACAATTACAACTTTTTAAAGATATGTACCATACTCAATTTGGAGTCAGCTCCATACAAAACCGTTGACATTCCACTGGGCGACATTTCTCCTGCGAGCTGCATCGCCTCCGCCCTCACTTTAACAATTCTGATGGCATCCTCAAAGGAAAACACTCCAGCGAATACTAATGCAGTCAGTTCTCCAATGCTGAATCCGGCAGTGACCACGCAATGATCGATGTGCTGAGGGTCCTCAT
>JAQIXX010006451.1:0-12197 GCA_034700605.1 Willowsia nigromaculata
ATGCTAGGTGTTAAAGATGTAATTTTTTAATTTGTAACAGTTTTGTGATGGTGTGATGGGTCGTGATCTTTTGATGGTCGACAGACAGACTCACGCGGTTAGGTAAACTTGTGAGGTTAGATTATCAACATTCATGAACACATTTCATGTTTCACCTTCATCTACGTCATAGCATCAGATTCAAAAAAGCCGCCGAGCTGACTACGTTGTTGGTGGTGGATGAAAACGTGAAGTGAATGGAGTCGGTTTAGGCAACTCACGGGGGAGGGGGGAATTAACTAATAAATCCAGAAAACTTCAGTATTTTAGATTGAAAGAAAAATATTTTATGTGATGATATTTCGAAAAGTGTGCGTTTCCCGGAGAAAGTCATATGAGTAAAAGTTGTTTAGAATTAAATTCTGAGTCGATTGCTTGAACGAAAAATGGGAGTTAGTAATTTTCGATTTTTTTCGAAGTCCCTAATATTTAATGTGCTGATATATCGAAAAGTATGCGTTTTTTGGCGAAAGTGATATGAGCAAAAGTTGTTTAGAATTTAATTCTGAATAGATTGGTAAAAAGAAAAAAATCCCCATGGACGACCCCAACCAAGTCACAATAATTGCTGATATTTCGAAAAGTATGCGTTTTTTGGAGAAAGTGATGCAGGTAAAGTTGTTTAGAATTCAATTCTGAGTAGATTGGTACAAAGAAAAAAAATAGTGTACCCCTCCCTTGGACGACCCCAACCGAGTCCAAGAACGACTTACGTAGACTTGTCTTTTATATATATGATTCATAAAATGATTACATGCTATTAAGCGTACAATTGTCGATTTCACACATCAATCAGTTACCAGGACAAAACACTTGAGAGTCTTCTACACTTCGGAAGTTAGCGTTCAATATGATACAGACTTTTGCATAGGAGTCGCAATGATTTAGATGCTAGTCTGTGTGCAATAACATATGTGCACATATAGAGTGTGCTATAATATAGGAGTCATTTATTGATTGTAAATAAGATAATAAACTGCACGCATTTAATGTGTCCTCCGCATTCATTTAAATAGCAAAAACGAGTCAAAAGATAAGTAATTTTGAGTTTTTGAGAAAAACCATAGTTTAAGCACCACACACCTACATTTACTTTCTAACTAAGCACCATACTTTCTCTTCCTCTAATTTGATATCTTACTACAAGCTTAGCGATTGTCAAATATGTAAGTAAAGTTTCTTATTACCTCTTCATTAAGGGCTTTCCATGTTACGTGTATGTAACTAATATTAAAGCAATAATGGTAGGAAGAATACATTCAGATGGAATCACTTCCTAAACCATATCCATTAGTATCCATCAAGAATAGGTGTCATTTTAATTTGATATTTTTGCAGCATCTACTATTAGAACTAACTTTATTTTTAACGTTGAGAACGCAGTTTTTGGTGGCTGTGTTTCGATTGCTGACATAAAACGATACAAGAAATCTTGAGACCTTTCTTGCATGTAGCGTCTTTAAAAATCAAATCCATGTAGAGGTGTTGTGAGAGTAAAAGTAAATACCAAATCAAACACACAAAATCAGCAACACCTAGACTCAATAACATTGATTTAATGCAAGATTTAAGTTTCTGGTATATTATAGAAAGCGGATTCTCCAAAAAAATTCTACCTATACCACGTATTTACGGGGTTTTGCGTTTTGTTGGAGTTTTATACACCAGAAATCTTTATATGTTGACGCCCTGTGTTTTCGTGGTCTACTCGTAATGACACTTTGATTAAATTATCAGTGAATAAAACCTGGGTACGAAGTTGTGTTGTAGCTGTTATGTGAAAAACGTAGATATTTCTCGTTTTAGCGTAACTACTTTTGGCAGCAGCGCATTTTGTACCCGCCCCATGAATGAATCCATATTTCGCACTACTCATGTATTCCTTATCGAGTTGATTCTAACCCACCGAGATTCGTTTCCCATTGTTTATGTTAAACAAGATCATATCATGTGCGCCTAAATGAATAACAATAGCAAGAGTGCACTTATGATAACACCTTGCATAGTATTACAATCCATGCAAATCCCATATCAAAAACCAACGCAACATTCAACAACAAATCCTATATCGGTATGAATATTAGCACCATATTATTTATGCGCATTGAATTCTATTTCTATAATTTAAAAGTTCACTACTGTTAATCTTCTCTTTTTTAAGTCCATTGTTCTCTCACCATGCTCTTGGTAACTTGGCTCGCCTGTAGTTCCGATTTGACTTTCCTCTTCACTTTATTTTTTTCATCCTTTCCACTACTCTCTACACGTAAATATGATATAAAGGGAGAAAAGGTGCTTGCCTAGCTTCCAAATTTAAGTACACTGTAGACAACAGACACCATTCCAGTTAACTAGAAGGAAATCCCCTCACAATAAAACTAACGTCCATGATAGCTACAAAACCAGAAAATGTACTTTTCTATTCTATCTTTGGCTCTTGGAAAAGGAGACAAGGTACACAAGTAGAAAGAGAGAGAAACTCTCCCTCCACCAGTAAAAGTAGTAAGTGCTGCTCTCATGGTATTCAGTTGGCAATTTTTGTTGTTGGCATTGAAATATAGGGCGTATAAGCTGCTCCCCTATTTCCATAATAGCACAACAAGTTAGATACCAAAAGTAGATAGATAGTCGTCGCTGTTGTCCTTTCGTTCGAGAAAACCAGCAGCAGCTGCTGCCGCAGCAGTACTACAACCCAAGAGAAGGAAGTAGGAAGCGTCTGCTTTAAACAAGGAGCCAGCCAGCAGTGCAAAAAAAAGGGTTCTCTTTGCAATGCAAAAAGATGGATGGAATGGAACACACAAGTAGAGAAAATCCAAAAAGCTGCTTCTGCTCCTCTTCTGCTTCCTCCTCTCTCTCTCTAGCAGGCAGTGCGAATATCAGTGGGAGAAGGGAAGGCGAACTCGCCAGTTGTTTATAATTCTCCACCAAGTGAAGATCACCATCGGCGTTATCATCGTTTCTTCGTACTTACTAAGGACACAAGCACTCTCAAAGTCTCTCAGTGTGCAAAAATAGGACTGGTATCATTTTCCTGAAGAAGCCACTTTTATGATGGGAAATCCCTTCTGTATAGTCTTTGTTGTAGTACTGCACCAGAAACATCCTAATCATCATCCTCAGCAGGGTAGTAGTGATGGGAAGTTGCCTCTTTTCTACAATAACAACAACCCAAGCAACTCCACCACCACCAGTAGAAGCATCTGTATCATCATCGTCGTCACTATTATCGTCAGCGAGAAAAAGAAGAGCATCAAAAACTGGGGAGAAGAACCTCAGTCGCACCACCACCACGACCACTGCCACAATCACAATGTCGCAATTTCTCACCACTGCTATCGCTAACACAATCTTGATCGTATTAAAAAGTGTTACCGTTAACTAACCATTTCCAGTACAATCCTCCTTCTCTTCGTCTCGAAAGAAACACTTCAAGTGAAAGCGAGTGAGAGAGATGGAAGAAGAATGAGTGGGAACGAAGAAAAAAGCAATTTTCTTGAGGTTTTATGTGTGAGAAAATAATAGACAACGGACAACAATCCACTACTTGATTGCTCCGTACTCTCTCTTACTCTCTTAAACACAAATCTACAAACTCTCACAGTATCCACTTTACTCAAAGATCCCCGGACAAGTTGTCAGAATTAAAGCAAGTTGTTTGCATTACTGTGAAATGGCACGTTCTTCATGAATGTAAAGGGACATATATTAGACTTAAACGAGAGACGTAGAGAAAGTGTGTTGAAATATAAGGATAATATTCTGTTAGTGCACGTAAACACTGTCGTAGTGCACTAAAGAGATATTACTTTGACGCTTATTATTGCTATTTCTGTTACTCGCATAAGAGGACACACGCCTGCTCCTTGCTCTGCTCTCTGGGGTGACCCGAACTACAAGAGAAAAGAACTTGTTGTTGGAGTTTGAAACAGAGAAAGTCAGTTTTGATTTAGGGGAAAAAGGTGAGACAGGGGTTTTCCTCATAAAATAAATAATACTCTTGCGCATCCTATCCAGCCTTGTCACACCATCTCCTCGCGTGTGTCAGGGGAGAAAGAAGAAAAAAGCTATTAAATCACATATATGCATATGAAAACGTGTCTGATCCATGATCACACTGGTGGTCGCCTGGAGAAGGTGGCGGTGAGAAAAAAATAATATACGACTCCGTTTTGTTCTCCATGTTTTTGTAGCATATATTGTAGTCAACCTTGGTTTGTTGTCGTCCTATTATCTTTTACTGATCGGCATCATCACCATCATCACTTTAAAACAAGTGCACAACAATAGTAACGGTGAAAGCAGTAGTTGTAGTAGTGAAAAGGAAAGCAACAGGAGTCACACAGAGAAAAAAGGTCCCATGGCTCCAGTTGGCTGTGTGTAGAGTAAAAGAAAGGAAGGAAGACTAAAACGGTTGTAGTAGTCAAGAGGCGTAAATAAAGTAGCAAGGTATTTTTATACATTAGCGAAATACACACATTGTAGATTCTCGCTTTTTTTAACTTCCAAAAATTTAGCACTTGCAACAACACATTTCTAGACCATGAGTACACATCGAAAGCAAAAAATTCTCCTGAGAATTTGAAAGTAGAGTACACAAATATTTTGAAATACTTGTAAATACGAAGACCTCTTAGAAAGTGAGGGGAAAACCTTTTATTAGGTATATTTAGGTGCTGTAGAAAAACGTGTTAAGCTGTATCCTGATAATCTTTATACTATTCAGCAGAAATAGCATAGACAAAAAATTTTACGGAATAGAATTTGCTGTGTTTTATATGATGTGATAGTAAATTGAGAATGAATAGTGTATATTTTCGAAAAGTTGCAATAGTTTAGTGAAGAGTACTCTCCTATAGCGAGGTTTATTTTTCCTGGCTAATTTATAGTAAATGGACGACGATTAAATACAAGGAGGGAAAATTTGCACTGCATTAAATTAATGAATACATGAGAATAACGATTTGTATTAGGATATAGTAAAGCACCTTAATTATTGGGATTATGTATATCTAAAAATGTTTATAACTGATCAGCACTGAGATTGTTCTGGTAGTCACGGGACTGAACGTATTGGTTAGGGACTTGTATTTTAAATTTATTACTGTTATTATTGTAATGATTGTGAATTTTGATTTTAATCGGGAAATTGGAGAATCTCTGCAAATACAATAATCAGATCACCAATCATCCGACCATTAAATGAATTTCAAAATCATTTCTTAATAATTTATTCACTTGTCTCAAAGAAACAGTCAGGTTTTGCACTTTCAAAATTACAATGTCACAAATTTACGGGGAAAATTATGCTTATTAAATGATACAATACAAAGGAACATTTCTTGTGAATGATTGATCGATAGAAAGGTTACTAAAGTTATAAAAAATATTATACTAATTACTTATTTATTATAGTAATATTTATATACATTATTTTGCTGCAACTATTGTAATTGTATTAATCACTGTCATTTCCATAAAGTCTCCATATTTTCTTCACTTTTTCGTCTTCACCGAGTTGCTGCACGACATGCTCGTTGGTGTGTTCTCAATTTTAAGCGTACTAGATAGCTTGAATGTTTCTGTCTGTTGTTGAATTATGATTATAAGTAGGAGCTATAACATTAGCCGAGTACTTGCAAACAAGCACGACAGTTTTTTGGGGGAGAAAGCACAAGACATAAGACATGCAATGAATAAGCTTCACCTGTCCCAATAAAACGGAAAAAGAAAACAAAGCAACTAGGAAAATAAGGAAACGTCACGTTGCGACAGAAAGGCGCTGCAAACTTTGAGCAAGATTAAGCGACTTGAGTTTTGTATTTCACCCCGACGCTCGTATCTACGGCAAATGCCTTTGTTTGCTACCATAAACTTTTCAAATAGGAAATTTGAATCTGAAAGGAAGTTGTGAAATAGAGAGCAGTTGCACTAATGGCCGCAAAATAATGGTATTGCAAAGAAACAGTTTTTAAAAAAATGTTCACCACCACCACTACAAACCCAGTAGAACGACAGCAACTGTTGCTTGTGCTCATTCAGCCATAAACTGAAACATCCACATTCATATGCAGACATTATATTCGTTTTACACTTGTGAAAAAACTACGAGCAAAATTTGCATTTGAAGGGAGAAATTTCGATTTGCGAACAAAAAGTGCAATCTTCTTTTGTTCTTTCTCTGCTCTATATTTATGACGCAAACAGGATTATTTTCTAGACTCGAATTAACCCGCAAAAATTTGACTGTGATTATCATCCACTCAATTGTTCTACACTGTACGATATAATCAATCCTAAACTTCGCTACAGGAAAAACACTGCAAATACGAGACAAAGTTTCTTTATCTCAATGATCCCCTAGCTTTATTTTCTCGCCTATTTAAAATCCATAAGAAGAAACAGCCTAATTGAGCGTAACCCACTCAAAGATGAAGTATGCAAGAGAACGGGATCAGATAGACTATTATCTTTGAGAACAGGGGACAAAAACGAGGAAAAAGTAATAGTTTTGTACCTACAGCCTGAATAACACTACCTGATTCACTCATTCACCTTTGAAACCACTTACGGGAATGAAATAAGAGATATCAATTTTACCTTGGTCGTCTTTCGTTTTGCAAAAAGAAAGGAAGACGAAAAAGAAAGGAAGAAAGCGGCAATGCAACTTCACCAGCTATAATTCTGCTATTGGACTCAAATTGTTTCTTCAGAGAACCCATTTATTTGTCTGCCTCTGCTTTCCATCGTTTAAGGTAAGTACAAGTCTATAACATAAAAAGTTGTTGTAGCTGTTGTCGTTACACTTTCTTAAGGACAACATGAAAAAGACCATTATACAACGGTAGATTCTGCTCTTGCCCAATTTGATCAAACTTTCTTTCTTTTTCTATCAATTATGCTTTGTCCATTGTTTTTATGTTTTTCCTTCTGCTTCAAATTGATTACTACAAGCAAGCCACACAAACGAGAAACAAACTTCAAATCTTTGCTGAATCTTTTAAACAATTTATGTAGGAGGGCGAGAGTAATTTAACTGGACTCTAAAAGCGAATCATAATGTACACTAAATGAGTAGACTTCCTTTTCAAACAAAGTAATCCCTTCAGTTCTAAAGGAAAAGTCAGATTCTTTTTCATCTACTTTTCTTTAAAAAAATGAAAAAGATACGAAGTTTGCTTTTAGGGAAATGGTTAAATAATTTTATAGAGTAGTGCGGTAGAAAAAACTGAGCGACAGGCAGAGAGATAGACACAATAATATTGTAAATGGATACGGAGAAAGAGAGAAGTGATTCACATGACGTGGAAAGAAAGCGGAGATGCTTTTTAGGGGAAATGGATAGAGTTGATCCTATACAAGTATAAATAGTGGGTTTGAGTGAAGGCCATCAATGACATCATACTAGTATACCATTGTTTGTCGGGAGAAAATGAGCGAGATAAGAACAATGGGATTGTCTAAAAGACAAGTAAGTGGTTCTGATAGGAAATCTTCTACTTTTAAGGTAAACAGATAGGGAAAACATGAGACGGGTACCTTTCTTGTTCTTACGCATATGTGAACGATACCAAACACGTTGAATGTATGTCTGTAAAGTCAGAAAATATTTAAGTATATTTCAGCACAGTGATTAAACCGATTGATTGTCAGTTGTTTTGACATTGGGGTTTCTTGTTCTATGAACTACAAAATCCATTTTAAAATCTGCTCTCGTTTGTACAAGTGAAAACATAGATAAATGATAAAGTATTCACTCAAATGCAAAGGTTGCAGTTTCTCATTTTAAAAAATTTCAACGAAGAATAGTGCAGTCTCATACCTTTGTAAACCCATTCATATAATGGAATTTAGTCCTTTTTTATTTGGAATCATTGTAATATTATGTAATTTAGACGGAATCCATGGTTATAAACAAATAATTCATTACATAGCACATAATTATGTATTTTATCATACAACTGGAAAAATATAGAGCCGTGTTAAGACTTTGGGAAAAAATGCTTCTTTACATACAGGAAAAAACTGATTTATCTTCACTAATCTTTGCATGGAAAAGTAAGGAATGAAAAACCTTCATGCCAAATATTTGGGTAAAAGTTTGTAACTTGCACTTTCCCAACAATAGTACATTAGGGCAAAACTATCAACCAGATGGTAGAAAAATTTGAGGGTAAATAATCCACAAAATTTATTCCGCTGGGCTCATTGCCATTTGGGGAGCCTGTTTAAAATGTTATACCAACTAGGAAAACTACCAAATACCGAACCCTTCAGTCTATTCTATTTGCCGAAGTATTCCAGGTATGTTTTCTAAAGGAAAACATTTGATCGTAGCGTGCCCCTTTGGGAATATTTCTTAGCTACTTTAGTTGTGGCAAATGGTTTTTACTTGTGAATAACAAAATATACGTACTAGTCGGGTGAAAGTTCAGAAACTCTGATTAATTTGATAAACTGCTAAAATACAAAGCTCATTACTTTCCGAATTTTCGATATTGCTTTCTGTGCTCTCAAAACATCCAATCAATCACAGACAGGATTATACGTAGCAAATGTTAAATGATCCGATGAACCAAATTTGCTTCTATACTGATAATCTCTTATCACGACCAACTTGTCGATACTTCCGATTAGTAGTCGCAACTTTAAAACATGGAATTCGACAATTTAAAGAAAACATGGAAAAATAATTCACAGTTCAAAAAGTTATTAGAATACACAATTTAAAAGCACTTTCTGTGGTTCCAAATGTACCAAAAATAGTATGCCCCTTGGCTCCTGTTTTACTTTCAAAGTTTACTTTCTGTGGTTCATATGTATATATCTATATATTTGATTACATACAGTAAACAACCTACCCTGCAGCTTAAGTTACGTATTTACACGATATTATTTTTTCCTTGAGGTTCAATGACATTTTTTTCTTTTCCTTATATATCTGGTCCACAGGGACGCTGAATACTTAGCCCAGTTAATCTTCCAAGCTTGCGTGTGGGACTCAGCCTGAAAAATCAATTTGAGAAGAAGGATGATGAAAACGCATTTACCTTTCCAAAATTTATTTCCCTGAAGAAGACGACTCTCCGAGTAAATAGTAATATTCTATTCTACTCAGCTCCATCTGAATATTTTTTTATCATTCGAATAATACCACGAGGAAAATATTACTTCGGCTTTCAAGACTGGTTTGATTCCATGGAGATTCGCCAACGATTCGTCAAAGGGAAAGGAGAAAACAGGGCACATCGTTTTCGCTAGTGTTTTCCCGTGTTTTTCTTCGGCTTTCCACTACTTGCGCAAACAAAAAAGGAAGCTTGTTTTCATTTCTGTTGCGTATGTATGTGTCTGGCGCAACAACAATCAAGGAATCTCGAAAACCCAGCAAATTACACTGATCATTGCTATTATATGCATCAGGGTAATAATTTATTTAACAAAGACATTTTTCGAGTCATGGAAAAAGTTGTACAGTTGACGTGTTCATGTAATTTCGACACGAAACACATACTTTATTTTCTTGTGCCCTGAAGATATTTTGTTAAGAGAAGTAGAGAAAAACGAAACGGGATTGTTTTTAGTACATCGTTCTGCAGCAGAGCAAAATAAAAACTCAAGTTGTGTTCTTCTGATGGACGCTGCGACGTCACTCATCGTTGTTGGGAGTAAGAGTGCTGCTTAAAACACGTATCGCGCAGTTGAATACCAAGCTTACTCACGCTGTACTCTCACCTAAATATATAATATAGTAATATTCACAGAATAATAATGATAATATTTAATTATTCGATATTATGTTCATATGTAATTTTTCTGCTGTATTCTGTTACATTAAATCATATATACGTTATATAGCCTCATATTTGTATAAATTTATCCATGAAGTATATTATGTATCAGCAAAATTCCCAGTTCTTTGAATCGTTAAAGATCATTTTTCATCATTACCTTTGCCTTGTTTCCTCTGTTTTACTTTTGAACTGTAGGAGTTGCTCCAACCTTTTTTTCCTCTAAATTAAGCAAATTGATATTATTTTTTTGTGCTCCTCGGCTCCATCGATAATAATGATTTCTCTCTCTGTCGCATCCGTATAATCAGTAATACATTCTCCACCAACTGGTTCAACCGAGTCTGCAGCCACAACCGGTGAGACAAGTAACAGTAACTCAGCAGTATCCACAGGCAACATTGCTGGAACTCCCTCCACAAATCCGAACGCGGTGTTGAGCGGTGGTCGAACAACGACAACACCAACGAGATCCTCCATACCAAGCATCCCCATACCGATATTCAAGGGAGACCTGGAGCTGGAAGGGAGAAATACTGGAGCAAGAACAAGTCTTGCGAGTACCATATCGGCAGCGTCCTCCTCAACAGACCATCCGGAGGCTCCCTTGCTCATTTTTACAGAAGACGGGGATGGAGCGTCTGTGAGCACACCGGGATCCACAACAACCACCACTTCCAGCTTTCACTTCTTATTGGACCCTGCCCAAGGTGAGGTATCATAAAGAAATAGTATTCCAATCGTTTCTCAGATTTCGTTTTTTCACTGATTTTCATAAACAATTTATTGCAATTAATGCAAGATTAATGCCAAGTATAGTTGAAAAGTATAATCATTTTTTTCCTGCACTAACTAAATATTTTCAGTTTGGAAAAATAGCTGATGATACTACTTCTGTCAGCAGGGATGCATGCTACATAAATAATAGTACTATATAGTCCTTTAGTTAACTATCAAAGGATACAATCTCACAGGACAGTAAATATCCACTAACAATTCAAACAATGGTAAATAAAACGCAATTTTATTTTTGCAATTTTATAGCCTACCATACTAGCTTGAGGGTAATAATGAACGTTTTTTTCAAGGTCATGTTATTTTGAACAATTAGCTATAAATGTATTTTCATTTTATAAAATTATTCCCCTAATGATACCAAAACGTTATAGCACGATGCATGTTTCCAAATAGCTTAGAAATTACGTCCATAATGATTGACAGTTGTCCGTCAGCTTCCTAAACATTTCAGTACTTTAGACTGCAAGAACGTATATTGGACTACTGTTCAACCAGCTATTTTATCTCTAAATTATTTTAACAAAATCGGTTGGACCAATGTTTTCGAACGCAGGCGTTTTTATTCTCGTTAACGTATGATGATGACACTTATGAAATTTTACGACTATGGCAATTCTTACCGTAACATTGTAGCATTGTAATATAACGTTACCTTTTTTCATGTACTTTACGACATATTTCTTGCATTTGCATTTCATTTAAATATTGGAAACCTAAGAATGTACTTTGCTGAAATATAAAAAATCCATCCCATGTCTCTGTGATGCATGCTGGAGAGGGTATATCCCTTCCAGATAAAACACACTGTTTTGGCACCATTTCTTATATGGTGTTTCCTTTGTGGTTCCGGGTCCATTTGAAAACATAAAATTTGGGGAATATGCCATCAAAAATTTGGAAACGTGATTTAGGCACAGTGCTCACAAAAGTTTTTGAGTCTCTCAGCCCAACATCTGGTGAACAAACGATTATTGTACATTTTTTCTAAAAAAAAAATGGAATACACAGAAAACTAAAGAGACGCAAATCGTTTGAGGCTTAAAGGGAAAAATGAGCACCTTTTCTTTTGTGCATAAAGTGAAATTTTGTGCAAAAAAGTACATAAACTGGTATGTGAAGAGAGATGATCATTGTCGTCATTGTCAGCAAAAGTATGTATAGTTCTAGTGATGGTGGTTGGTGGTGGTGCTTTTGCAGTTTTATACTTGAAGGGCGCATGGGGGGACTCGTCGCCGTGAATGAAGACGATGAGCTAAAGCAAACTTCATGCTATATAGCCCAGGTCCATATTCAAATTTTATGTGAAGGGCCGTAATATATAGTATTTTTATGAAATATATAACTTTTCACTGTAGTGGCAGGCCTTTTGAACTCGTTTGCTATATAGGAGATAAATAAGCATATACACAAGTAAAGTGCATGCATGCATATATTCATCTTTGTCTTCTCAGTGTATGATGATGATGATTAGAGACAGAGAAAATATGATTTTGCATCTTTCTCATACTTCACCCAAACACTCTAAGCTTTGGGATGTATCCGAATCATGTCTAGACAAGTCATTTGAGACCATGT
>JAQIXX010006452.1:0-12196 GCA_034700605.1 Willowsia nigromaculata
GATGCGTGACACGATCGCTGTTCGTTCTTCGATATTTTCGGCGTCTACGATCGTTCGTACAAACCATCGCGTCACGTTCGTTGTATGTTTTATCATTTTCAAAAGATTTGGAGAAAGTTCCTCCTTATTCCTTTTCGTCCACACACTACCAACTAACTCGGAAGGTTTCACAGCACGGTAATAATCAAATTCAAGTAGAGTTAACTGTCGCGCCAACTCAATGGGATGCAACTGCGAAAAAAAGTTAAATATCGAAATATTTCCTGTCTTCTTTCACATTGACTGGGATAATGTATGGTAATATACTCACCGTTAATATGTTCCATTCACTCATGGGACAACGAATGTGATACTCAATTGGTGGTGGAGACTTCACTGCGGGATACATTCGTTCTTGCTCACTTGTGCTATTTTCCACCTATAAATATCGAGAAATACTATGATGTAATTTGTCCATGATTAAAATTGCGTTTTCCAATGTTCAAATGAGAATGAACTTACTGCTTTCCTAAGACACTTTTTTACAGACTCGAAAATGCTTCGTTTCGATTCGTCAGCATTGTCTAAAAATTCTTCTAATCTTTGTTGCAGAGTTGGGTCTCTCTCAAAATCATAAAAATGATGGAGAACCCATTGCTTCATAACGTTCAGTACCCGTAATTTAACATGTCTACAATATTCTTTCCTAAACCGTTTCATCATCTCTCGGGTATGTATTGATCTATCGTCCTGAGGAAGCTCAGGATCAGGAATATTAAATCGATCCTGCAGTAGGCTTAAAAACTCCTGCAAAGCAAAAGAAAGTTGTCATCATATTATTTAAAACTCCACTTAGATATGGTTGTCAGAAAAGAAACTTACATGTGGAGAACAAAAGCTTCGATATGTGGTAAGAAATGTGTTGATGAAGTTGGGATCGAAATATTGGTGATGCGTAAGTCGCTCAATCAGTTTGATAAGGGTAGCACCCTGTAACATGAGAAAATAAAACTTAAAGATATTGAATGATTAGTTTTTGAATGGCCATAATAGAAATACGCACTTTGATCAGAAAATGATTGCCGTTGTCTTTATCAAAGATTATATTATCATCCGAGTCTTCTACGGCAAACTTGTACTTTTCCACACGGGGCAACCGAAGTGGATGCTTCTTTTCCTCGTCGGATAAAATTCGGTCCAGAATACGATCCAACATGCTGTAAATCATAAAATTTAAAAGCTTATATAGACACTTTTGAAGTCGCGTTTTGACTTATCAAAACTTTAATTTCTCTAACCTCTTTGTCGTGAGCATTACAAGCGCACCCATCCAATTCGATTTTTCTTCATACGACCGAGCAGCCAAAACTACTGGTGGCTGGTGACGGGGAATAATTTCAAACAGGTTTTTCCATTCTGAGGGGAAAATATTTTTTAGTCAGGGAAAATTATAAAACATGTAGGGTTACCAGGTATGTAACACTTTTTTCTTACCATCCGTATCTTCCTTATCACGAACTTCAACTTTGGTAAGATAGTAGTACTCTTTAAGACGATAATCAAATTGAGTACCTCCGGTGACAACAGACGTGCGACGATAATTTGGTTTGCATAAACAAATGAACGCATCAAAAAGATAGGCATGTCGTTCAGAAGGCTTTCTCCCAGAACCAAGCTTTTGGAAGTTGTCCTCACAAATAAATTCATTGAAATATGACTGTCCTAAGCTATCATCAAAACCCTCCACTAGTGACTTCATTTCGTCGAATTTTTGAACAGCGACCTCCTTATTTCCTTTTACAGATATCCTCATCGGAATGTCACATAAACTTCTACTTGGTAGTTTTACACTTTCAATACTCCTGATACGAGTAAGCACACTTAAGGCTTGATCAAAGTCATTTTTGTCCTTTGAACAACTGGTTAGATTTGACAGTAGCTGTAAAGGAAAATAAATGCGCACTTAAAATAAGCTCCGAGTATACCACATAAATTGACTTTGACAAATATAATTAAAAAATAATCTAACCGAAATATAGTCAAAATACTGCCTCCCATGATAAAACGGTTCTAACAAAAGTTTAGGAAAGTAGAATTTGACAGCTTCTACAAATCCGTGTCCCGCTGTGGAAACCGTTACTTCTATGTCTGGTCTGCAAAGCAACTTTTCTAGCTCCTTTCTGCACTTATCATTGAAGCATTCCACATATCTGTCGTATACATCAAACTCGGAATCCTAATAATTACAAACGAAATTGTAATGACAATGCAGATACATGCTTCCTGAATCTTTTTCATAAAGTATCTAGTGGATTATCAATTACCTCTGCCAATTCAAGAAAGCACACTCCCACTAGTGGTGTTTGATTAGAGTCTGTCATTTCTGTAACATCTTCAACTTGGCTGATTAGCGAAACTGTCAACTCGGCAATGTCTTCTAGCGTCTGGAAAACTAATTCCAAGTCCTGTTCAAACAAACAATACAAAAATATTAAAAATCTCCTTCTTAAATTCGCTCTATCGTTTGCAGTTTTCGCTTTACATACTTCATTCTCTTGTTCCAATTTATCTGCTAACTGCTCTCGGAAAACCTTTAACAGCATTTGAAGATCACGTAGGTATTGCTTCTCCCACTGCATGTAATCGTCTACCACCTGAACACAAAATGAATCACACATTGCATTTTCTTAACAAACGTTTCACATGGAAGCAATAAAGTTATTACTCAATAAACCATCATCTACCTCACTATACGTCAGCGAATTCCTGGCGACAGGCTCATCAGGCTCTTCAGTAACGGAAAATGTATCACCAAGTTTGAAAAGGTCACAGAAAACTTTATCGTAGCAAATCGCTGCTCTAATGTCTTGAGTGGAAAACTCTCCGTGTCTACTCAGCTTGACATACTTTAGAACAACCTACACAATGCAGAAAATCAGTAATTTCATATTTATAATAAACACAATATAAATTACAGGTACCTTAATTAATACTTACATGTTGCAACATGTCAGTGGCAATGTACTCCAGGATGACGCAGATATAGTACGTCACATTCTGGTCAATTTTGTGTTGCAACGCTTCCTGTAGTACAGCGAATGCAAATCAGAGTTAGCACATTTAATTTTCATGGGAAAATATATGATTTACCAGACAATAATTCATTCTTTACGACTCTAGCTCCGTAATACCTTGAGAAGTGGATGAATTTTCTCTACCGGGAAGACCAATTTTCGTTTTGTTTGTTTAGTGGCGTTTGAAGCAACGTCTATCACCCATTCATCGATAGGTGCTGGAAATAACTTTTGTATCCGGTCTTGCACTTCTTGCACAGAATGGGGTGACGGGCGACTGCATATCATCCCCAATAACTGAATAATCAATTTTTCAAGATATTCCAAGGCATCCTCTTTCGCTTTCATTGTATGTCCCACTTGAAACATAACCTACACTCCACAGAAAGAGCAATAAATTAATGAATGATTACCTTAAGCAAATAATGCATGTGACAAATGAGCAATTTTTGTACCCACCTTTTTAAGGCCCGTCACGAATATCCCCTTCCATTTCCCTTCATTCTCCCCAGAGGTGAAGTCATAGGGAGACTGATGACCGAGCAAATCTGAACTTGAGGCTGCCGGAAACATTCTGAGGATATTTTGTGCTTTTTCAGTGATGCTCTTTCACAAGAAAGAGCTCACTTGTCATTTGGGTAGTGGTCGTAACCTGACCTTGACCTAATCGCTGGTAATGGTGACAATGGAACATTCGGTATTCGGTCGTTGATAAAGGCTTGTTATCCTATTTCGTGGTAAAAGTGACGTAGGCGATGACAGTCCCAAGAAAGCCCTAATTTTCAGCTGCCCATCACTTTGACTTTCCACGCAATCGGTTCGACTTGCATATAACGTGAAAAATTACACACCTTTTTACTTCGTTATCGTTGCTTTGTTGTGCGTGAGTTGACACAAGACATGAAGAGAAACACTTAATTTTTTTCTTAGCAAATAATTACAATATTCAAAGCCACCATTGAGCAAGCACACGTTAAATTTCAACTTGGAAGACAATGGATGCTACTTTTTTACTTAAAAAAAATATCACCACTAGAACACACACCGTCGTTTGTCGTTCCGCTGACAGCTCACATATTATTCGCGAATAAATTCCTTTTAATTTGTCACGTCAAATAAGCTGACATGTTTTATTAAAAATTATTCAACGCGTTGCAGGTTGCAGCACAAGTGATGAAACAAAACAATCGGTTAAGAATCACTGCGTATTTATTGCCATATTTAGTTGCTTTCTCCAATCCACCTCATGTCACATCCTCACATCTTCTTTTTCACGAGGAATGACGATCTCTCGCCTTCTACGTTTTAAGACTCAATTTTTCCATGAAATTCATCACAGCACACAACGACATTCTTACACACATTTATCTTTCATTACAAATATATATGTAATGTATCAATCACAAGATATTTTGGGCTACTGATGACAAAGAATTTTGAGAGAGGATGAATTGGATGATATGATGAGTCAACCAAAAAACGTTAAAAAAGACCATCTACAAGAACATCTATAATACAAACTTGTGTGTGTGCGTCTCTTGTTCCACACACGACGACTAATTCTCAAACGAGCATAATAATCTATTACGCTCGCGTTACATGCAATAATTACTGACGATGTTGATGATACAACTGACTAGTTAAATCTTCTTAAATGGCCTTCCCTGACGATGGCGATGATGAAGAGTAGAAAAATTATTCATCGCAGAAAAATATTATTACAAGTTCTCTCTCTCTCTCCGTCTTTCCTTCCCTGTTGTTGTTGTTTTCTGTGTGCTGCTACTAACTGTAGAGATGATGACGAAGAAGATGATGATGATTATTACTACCAACCATCATCCTCAACAACCAACTTGATCATCATCATAAATCATAAATACTCTTACTCAAGTACTTTTACTCCATTTCTTCTCTTCATCATCATATTATCATCATCAATTTCTCACATCACACATACACACATTATAACTCTCTGTGAGTCTATTTCTCTCTCTCTCTCTGTGTTGAGTTAAAGTTTGCTAAACTCCACCACAACATACATTCACAATGCATATTATTTAGTTGTTACAGCAATCAGACACATATTAACGCGGAGAGAGAGACAAGTGGTGTCGAAGAAAATAAAAAGGGAATGTATAGTAGTAACATGAATAGTTAGTGAGTAGAGAACATTAATAGTTTTTTCGTCTTTGGTTTATATCTTTACGTTGGACAAAAGTAGAGGAGTATAGTAGTACACATAAAGATGAATATAGGGAGAAAAATAAAAGTCACACTTTACAACAATAAATACGCGAGTGCAGTTTGATTTGTATGATGGAATAGTCTCACACAGATCCTCACATTTTACAATTATTATTTTCTCTGTGAAAAGAGTATATAGAGAAGTAGTCGAGTGGCAGTCGGAGAGTAGTAAAGTAGTAAAGTAAACTGTGTTATGTGTAGTAGTAAAGAAATGAAAGGTGTGCATTAAAATTCATGCTCAAATTCACATACACACATAACAAAGATGATTGTAGTGAGCACATAGTGATAAAAGCATATGTATAAAATACACATATCATCGCATTGTTACTTTTTATACCATTTATGCATATATATATCCGAGTTTACACAGATAAGGAGACATAGTCTCACACAATATAATAATGTGTATGCCTTTTAGATTTAGAGTATATTATTGGATCTCTCACAGAACAGTGCTCACATAGTTTTAAGCTTGTAGAGAGGAATAGAGGACTATCCCGAAAAAAAAATCCCAAAAAGAAACTTTAAAAAGAATGCACACTTGACAGAGTAGAGAGTGGATAGACAGATAGATGATGGAACAGGATTGGATAAAGGATTGAAAAGTGTATGAGGCATGATGAAGAGCAACTTAAAAAATTAAAGCACGCAGGCAGGCAGACACAAAGTATAAGCGTATGCATTTTTTTTCGTATATATGCTTACCAGTTTTCAGAGAAATATCTGCTGTGTTTAAAGAAATCTACTTAAACAATCCATCCATGCTACGCTAATTAGGATAAGGCTTACAGAAGGAGAGATAAAGGGGAGACAAGAGAACGAGACATGATAATATGAGAGAAGACTCAAGTAGTAGTAGCATGGATGGACGATGACCACTATAATATGTAAAGTGATATCGGGACATGTTGGAGTTTGTAGTTTGCTTTTGGAAAAATCAAGACAAATAAGACATTATGAAGAGATGGAAATATAAATAGTGAACTATTCGTTTTGGCATGATTAGATCATTTTTATCGCGTGCTCTTATACTGACTGGTTGCACAACACAACGCTCATGTGTTTACCAGTTGTTTTTTTTTAGCTTATAAGCTAACGAACGAAATTCTCTTTGAGAGTCAACTGTAAACTTTTTTTTCACAAAATCTCTCTGATGATGTTCAGTTAGCATATGTTTGAGTTGTAGTCATGCTCATGATATGTAGCGGATTCTCAGAAATATGAAAAATATTGAGATTACAAATATTTACTTGTATGACAAATTTGCATTGCAATGAGCAGTAAATCTAAATGTCAAATAGACACTTGGAGATTATGTACATAGGTGAGACCCAAAATGAGAGAGATTGTGCGCAAAATAGATTTTGACAATGGCAAATAAATAGATGGTTAGGTATCAATATGCTGCTTTTTGGAATATTTTTCACTGACTGATTCATCATGATGAGTGAATAATCGGCGATTCTACAGCTTCATCTACCTATAAGCACGTTTTCCACATGCAAATCCTAAATTAGATCGCGATAATTCAGAGCACGGTATTACATACATGACTTATAACAAATTTCATGAAAACTGCAAAAGTTTATATAAAGTTAATTTAGACTCTTCATAAAAGCCGACATAAAACTGCTATAATTTCATTTCACGAATATTTTCCCATAAATAAAACATTCTTTCATGCTCATCATGATAAATCCAAACAAACAAGCAGCTCATTTATGAGTGGACTTTGACATTTTAAAAAGAAACTTGTGCAATATGTGCTAGTAAAAGGGAACTCCATAAAGTTCAAGCATAAAACCCTTTTCATATTGCTTTGCTTGCTCCCTTTCCCATGCAAGAAGGTGTGAATGTGAGATCTTTCTATCTAATATCTAATGCATGAGAATTGAGAGTAAACTGAAACGGAAACGCATGCGAAGGATAGGAAAAGTGAGAAATGTGGAGTAAAAGTGCATCTCACATAAAAGTCTATATCTGGCTGAACTGAAGTGGTGCGAGATTGGTTTTTCTTGTGCGCTGTCACCTGTACATAAGCGGTTATATAGGTAGCTACGCATTTCACATTTGGGAAAGTGCTCTTTGCTCAACACTTGTTCATTGTGTTTGATTTTTAGATTGTTTTTTAGAGAAACAGCTGGCTCACTACATAGTTTACTTGGTATGTGCGTTTCCTCACTCCGAAATTCCAAAAAAATGAAGTGTGCTTTGTCACATGAAACAATATTATCATCAGTATTACACAGAAAAAACAAGAGTACAAGTTGATTACCGTAGATAATTACTAATTATTATGTGTGCATTTTTGTGTCAATTATGGTGCTAGAAGCTTGCTCATCTTTTCTGGAAAGGAATTTAATAAGTCGATAGATGAGGGTGAAGGGTTGAGAGAAGGTTGGTGAAAGTTGGATGGGAAAAAGCTGCATAATAAGTCAGCAAGTGGGCAATAATGACAAGGAGAACATTTTGTATCGTGTCGAGCTTTCCGTATTGTGACAATATATTATCTATTTCTGCGTGCTTTCCCTGACCGAGTCGTTTATTATGGCAGCGGAAACTTAAAGGCAGTGAAAGTTGCACTGATTCCTTAGTGTGTAGTACATAGTCGTCAGGTAAATAGAAAAATAAGTTGTGCGCTGAAACGACCAAGTTGAAGTACGGTCGGGGAAACGAGTTTAAAGTTCTAGTTTTCTCTTGAGGAAGGAGACTGAATTGTCAGCATTTTAAAAATGGACCCTGCAATAGGACTCATATTTCTTTCGGGGGTGATGCTCATCGGCAGCTTTCTTGCCGGAGCTATACCCATCGTGATGCACATGTCTGAGGTTAAAAATTAGCTGAAAACTGACTTTATGTTTAGATTATTTTGTATAATAAAATTCATGTATTAAATTTTGCAGGAAAAAATTCACATAATTTCGGTACTAGGAGCAGGCCTGCTAGTGGGTACAGCATTAAGCGTTATCATTCCAGAGGGAATGCACACTCTATACCTCGCACAAATACAAAGTATGTAAAAACGTACATTTCAAAACTTGCATCCGCTAAAATTGTAATTTAAAAGTAAAGATGACTTATTTTTGGTATGAAAATTGTTTTAGAATTAGATACACATAGACATATTCCAAGTGCATCGCCAGTAGCACACCCGCAGCAGGACGGGGGATATGTACCTCCAGCAGCAGCCCAACCTACACAAGATGGACCAACTGTGGCCCATTTAAAGGAAGACGCAGAACCATTTTCATCTGTAGGAATCGCATTAGTCCTTGGTTTCGCGTTTATGATGCTGGTAGATCAATGTAGTAGGTCAAGATCTTCTAGGGATATCGAGTCAGCAAGTTATGCACAAAAACGCAGCTTTACAGCAACGCTTGGTCTTGTTGTTCATGCAGCAGGTGGGCATTTTAGATCTCTTAAAAACTGCAATCTTAAAATTTATTTTTGATCTAACGAGGGTATTATTATGATGTTTTTACTTCAGCGGACGGTATCGCACTTGGAGCCGCAGCTACAACCCCGCACGCGGATGTGGAAATGATTGTATTTTTCGCTATAATGCTTCATAAGGCTCCAGCTGCGTTTGGACTGGTAACGTTTTTGCTACATGGAGGAGTGGATAGAAATAGTGTGCGGCGACACCTAGCAATCTTCTCTTTAGCTGCGCCAGTAATGGCAATTATTACTTATTTTGGAATCAGTCAGGTATGCGACAGGCTTTTTAGGAAAATTTTAAGGTTTTTAATGAATAAAACACATATTGACCTTTGTCTAATTTCGGGAATAGGAAGGGAAACAGGATATGTCTACAATGAATGCAACAGCTTTGGCAATGTTATTCAGCGCAGGAACATTTCTTTACGTCGCAACCGTTCACGTTCTTCCAGAGGTAGCCAAAGACTCTCAGAACGGTTTCAGCAGAAAGGAATTAGTTGCATTGATGATCGGAATCTTGCTTCCTCTTCTACTCACCTCTGGACATCATCACTGAATTTCGTAAGGTGTTTGAAACCCCTGACTGATCTGATAAAGAGAAACTGAACAAGTCAGCAAAATCAGTAAAACATGGATTCGTGTCGCAGTTTTAGGTTTTAATGACGAACCATCGGCGACGATGAACATGTGCTGATATTTTATTTTTCTCTCCAACTTTACACTTGCAAACAAGTCAGTTGAAGCCCCTTGTTGATACACTACCACTGACGACTGTCTCTGCAGAAAATTCAGAATTTTTCTTTTCATTCAACAAGGACCGCTACTTTCAACAAAATGAACTAAACTAGTTCAGATTCCAGAATTTGATGCCTGTGATATGATGCCCCAATGTTATTATTATCCATTTGACATTTAATTTTTTGATGAGTTATTGAAAACAACTTTATTATTAGTGCAATTTAAGAAATTCACTACTGAGTTTTCTAGTGTCCAAAATTAATATACCTAATAGTAATAATAAGTTAGCCCCAGGCTTGCCCTTGTTTATAACTCGCGCTTACTATCAACTATATTTCAGCTAGTAGTTAATTCTCCAATTTATTCGTGGTGCTATATAATTTGTGTTAAAATCTATGTAATATGCACATCCGTATTAAACTTGTATACTAACTAGTTTAAGTATAAAATATGCTACTTGTTTTTGTGTACCTTCCAAGTTTTGGAGTGACCTAGGTGCAAATACCTCACTGGTTTGTTAGTAGGCGTCTCAAATTGCGTCCCATATTTACATCATTAATTTTGATTTTATATTTGACATTGAATGCAATTGCATAATATATCATACCTGAATGGTTTAGGTACTTAAATTTCGTTATTTATTGTCAATTTTTTAATAAAAAGATAGATCACACAAAAATATATTTCATATCAATATTTAAAATTCTAGCATTTGTTAATTAAAAACACTTTATCCAGAGAATGCAAATATGCTTATTATATATAATTGTATTGTTTATTACTATATTTTACTTTAAAATTGCATGTCTCAACGTGCAAAATGTTATCAATCAAAACATATAATGTTCGACATATTTAAGTACTGTTATATAATGCCCTGTGGGAAAAGAAATAAAATATTTATACCATCCCAAATAAAAAAAATATATGTTCATTTGCCATAATGCATACTTTTTGTGGAGAGATGGAAAGCTGGATAACCCGACCAACTACCTAATTCATACGAAGGAAACATCCTTGTGGTTATAGTTACTTTCCTATTCTTTCATTGTCAATCTATCAAAGACTCTCAAATTCTCATTTCAGTTATCGACACATCAAAATTTTTCCTGTCATTTCCAAACTCTACGATTCCTTTCCCCATCTTTATCCCGTAAAAGAACTTAAAAATGAACCAATTTCTTAGGAAAAACCTATAAAACATTCCCGATATTTTCCTACTGGAAAGAAATCATATACGTACGTTCGTACGAGCCGGCTTTAAATATTAATATGAACTAAAAAGAAAGCCCAACTTAAACAAAGAAAGAAACGAAGAAAACTATACATAATTGCAAGAAAAGAGGGTTGAGCGTGAGCGTCCGTCTTTTAGCCCTACATTTTAAACATGGCTGCCACTGAAGATAGTACTTCTTCGAGCGATAAGAAAAACAAAACCACTGACCCAACAATTGTAGATGAAGATGAGGATGAAGAACTGCAACAAAAACCAACCGATGGGAAACTTGCTGTTCACCACTTGGAATCTTTTGGCTTCAATCTTGCGGAAGAAGCGAAAAGGGATCCTGGCAAATGGGATGGTGGCGGTGGTGCTGGAGGGGGCGATTTGACCAAAGCTATAGCAGCAGCAAAGAAGGGTCGTTCCAAGAATAAAAACCAGACGGTCGTTTATGGAGCGGATCCTGACGACGTCGGTGATACTGATTTCAATGACGACGATGATGATCAGGATTATCCTGTCATTGATGACGATTCAAATGAAGACGATGAAGAAGAGGATCAGGAGTATGATGACGAGGAAGATGAACATGAAGACCAAGAAGAAGGAAGTGAAATACCTGGACATATTTATTTAAATTTAGAGGGTACTAAAACGAATCATTGGACATTTTAAAATGTCTCTCTGTGGTATGAATAATGAAATAACACACTTGACTGTACAGACTATTACGATGAGGCGGATGACATGTGGGAGGACGAAGAGGATGAGGACGAGGAAGATGAGGAGGAGCTTGAGCGCCAACGCCAAGAGGCCTACGAATCAGCCTTGCTTGCCGCGGAAGAAGAAAGAGAGAGAATTCGAGACTTGCGTCTCGCCGAAATCATGAAAAAGAAGGAGATTTTAATCGAACGATATTTGAGAGTGGCCCGCGTTATGATCAATCACAGGAAAAAGAACATTTACTTGCAGGACTACCTATATCATTTGGCATTGCGTAAAGGCGTTCTGCGAGGAGATAATCAAATGAGTGGGACCTCTATGGACTCTGAGGAATCTGACACAGCGTTGAATAAAGCCATGAGAAAGAAGGTGCAGAA
Organism: Willowsia nigromaculata; assembly: GCA_034700605.1. Lineage (NCBI taxonomy): Eukaryota > Metazoa > Arthropoda > Collembola > Entomobryomorpha > Entomobryidae > Willowsia > Willowsia nigromaculata. The sequence continues at coordinate 11,796 of JAQIXX010006452.1, forward strand.
GAACTCCATGATGGCAGCGAGATTTGCTCGATTCCTAAGGAAAACTGGACATTTATATGACGAGGAGAAGGAGAAGCACGACCATCATCATCACCATCAACACCACCATCATCACCATCATCATCATCAAGTTCATCATCCTCATCATCTCAATGCTAAATCCAGGACAAATTTTAATGACCATCGTAGCCGTCACCAAAATGTTCACAATCATCATCACCACCATCATCACCATCGGCCTAATCTTGTGCCAAGAACACTGGTTCGAAAGAACATCAAAACCTGTCCTGAGGCTGAGGAAGGGAAGGAATGTCCTCTCAATAAAAAAACTATTGCCAAAGTAAAGTTACTGGCTAAAGGCCGTCCACACAACAGCCCTAGATCTGTGAAAAGCTCCGGTG
>JAQIXX010006453.1:0-12195 GCA_034700605.1 Willowsia nigromaculata
GCGACGACAATGAGCTCGTACAAGTCTTGTCTCTCCCGGTCCAAATCTCTGTTCAGTCTTATGATACCCGTTTTCTCCTCCATTGTGAATTCTGGAAGCTCGTTGAGGATACGGTAGCTCACTTCTGAGTTGACTGTGCCAGGCTCATCGTCGTCGTATGCGGACACTTGCAAAAGTTGCTCCCCAATTAGCTCACTGCCTTCTCCAATCTTGATCCTCATCGCAGTTTTTGTAAACACTGGCTTGCAGTCATTGTTATCTAAAACCTGTGAGAGTGCAAGCAATTTATCAAATAACTGAAAACATGATCGTTATCGAGATCGATGAAATTTATGAGTTTTCAAATTTTATGATTGTTTTAAAGTATGCGATCTATGAGGAAATACGATAGAGGTTTATAGATACCTTAATCGTTAGAAGCTTTGAGCTGTGTTTCGCCGGCTTTCCTTGATCCCACACAGTAATGTTGAGAACATACTTTGAGATATCTTCCCGATCCAGAGGCACTGCCAGCACAAGATTCGCCTCTTGAGAGAAGCTTCCACTCGCGGTGAGACTCTCGTCATTGAAAATATCCCAGGCTCCGTGAGCTTCATCCCCACTCGAGATCACGAACGTTAAGAGACCATTGTAGCCTTTGTCGAGGTCACGTCCTCGAAGTTTGAGGACTACAGTGCCGACGGATGTGCTCTCGTTCACCTGAGCAAAAAATTGGTTCAAATTTTTGCATCATTATATTCCGCTTAACTTATTATCAGCTTTTCTAACAATTCCGTTCGCTACAGATTTTGATTACTTTTGGTAACACTAAAGAGGAAGTAGAGCAAATGAACTCACAGAAATTTCAGAAGGTAGGTCTACAAGCACTGGTGAATGTGCATTTTCTCCATAACGGCTAGGCAGTAACGGAAATCCACTATCCTCCCCAAAAACCCCATCCAGATCCCCTAAACTTCCTCTCTGATTATTTTTCTCGCTGAGAGCCGCCATCCTACTGAATCTCTCCTGGACCCCGGTATCCCTACACTCGAAAATAGACTGGGCAGTGGAGTGCACCTTAATTCCGCTATTGACTTGGCTGTCATGTTGATGCTGCTGCTCTCTCGTTAAATTGTTGTTGAGCGAGTCCCAGAGCTCCACTTTGATGGTCATTACGTCGGAAAAGTACTCGCCGTCTGTGGCTGTTACGTTGAGGTTCCGCTTTGCTGAACGCACATCCCGCAAATCACACGTCACTCGAAGTCTACCAGATTGTGAGTCCATTTGAAAACATCCGTCCTCGTTACCGCTCACCATTCGGTAGGAAACGAGGTCGTTCCGGTCGAAATCAATTGCCTCCAGCTTGCCAATCTCCGTTTCAAACTGTATCGTTCTGTCAAGCACTAGAAAGCACTCGGTTACGGTGAACACTGGAAAAATGTGGTAGAAATGAGGGCGTAAAAATATGCTGATGAATATGCATAATATGTTCAAATGATAGCACCCACGCAATCATAAATTCTTTCACAGCTTTCACTTTAACAATTCGACACAACTTACATGGACGATTATCATTAGCATCAAGTATTCGGATGGTGAGTGTGGTCTGACTTTGTCTTCGGGATGGTTGACCCCAGTCTGAGGCTCGTATAACGAGTTGGAACTCTCTGCGGTCTACTTCAAAATCGAAAGCCTTCGCGGTACGGATCTCCCCGGAGAAATGGTCGATTGAAAATGGGACAGGTTTCAGATTAGCAATGTTGTATGTCACATACCTGTCAATTTCCAACATTTTCATTTCAACATTATCAGCCTATCAATCTTTTAAATTTCCGGCATTTATTTGCAATAACAATCTATAAATCTCTCCATCTTTCTCCCCATTCAATTAGGAAGCCAATCAACTAGCCAATTGCCTGTCGCAAATGAAAAGTGAAAGTTTGATGAAAGTATGAGAAAATTAGCTGGCAAAATGATATCTGTCGTGTTGATAATGACGGTGATATTGCTTAACTCAGAGGCTGATGTTACCGGAAAAAACCATTCCAAATGACGAAACAACACACCCATTGTTGAGGCGAAAGTGCTGACTTGAATGAAAGTTATTTTTAGTGCCAATCTACGTTTTTGTTTATGCAATTTATTTATTTATTGTGACTCTAATAGCACAAGAATCGCTGCTACTTTAGTTAAAGTAAAAGTTCCCCTCCCAACTTTCACCGCACTTTCTCCCGCCTCTTATCTCCAGCTAACGAGTTCTGCCACAAGCGAAAATGCAGACATTTTCATATCATATTATTATTATTGCTTCGCTTGCAAACACTAAAATAATAATAATGTATCAACGACAAAAACAACATCATACAAAAAGCATTTAATATTTAATGGCTCCAGAAGAAAAAAAACTCTTTTTGTGACTCACACATTCCTCCAGTTTTGCACAATAATAACAAGCCATCTTTGTTTCGGTAAAACTAAGCACCAGAAAAACACACGCTTATTGCACCAGTTCAATTTAGATGGAAGCCCTTTTTGCACAAATGTTCCATTCATTGCGATTGAGTCGTTCATTTTCTGAGAAAACTGCTGGTCTTGCTTTTGTTTTTTGGAGAGAAAGTAGCTTATATTTACTTTTTCGACTGGTATCAAGAGATTGCAGCCCTTTTATTCAGAAGCAACCATTTATGCCAGCTAATATATTTCTATACAGTGCATGTAGCAATCTCTTGTGTGAGTGCCGATGTTCTGTGGGAGGAGGAAAAAGACGATATCGTAAGAGTTAATTACCCATTTTCTCCTTGGTCTCGGTCCCTCGCTGAGATTCTTGCTACTTTTGTCCCGACCGGCTCATTCTCCATGAGGGAAACTGACGTTGGGTTGGTTGCTCTCTCAAACTCGGGGTCATTATCATTCCCTATTTGAAAATACAACACAGAAGAGAGAGGGAATGAGGAGAAAGTTTTAATCATGAATATTGCCATGTATTTTCGTATATGTCGCAATAAGCATATTTTATGACATGGTATGCAGCTGAGAGAATTGAAAGAAAAGTAGAGAATAGGAAAATGCTACAAAAGTAAAAGAGATTTGGAAATACAATGAAAACAGGGAGAACTTGTGTGTGTATGTAAGATGGTGGCATTGGCACCATGGGGGGATTTTAGCCTCTTGTTCAATGAAATGAAAATGGAAAATGATGATGATGACGGTATTAATGATGAAAACTATTTTATCTTTGGACACACACGAGCTACATTGAAATCAATGGTGGAACACGTTCTTCTGTTTTGGAGGGTGGGGAAAATATATATAAATGGGAAAAGCAACAGCTTTCTGTGCAGAAAAGCATGTCCATTTATTTGGATGGGATTAGCCATGTTTGGTGGGATTGGATTAGTGTAAACAAGGAGAAAATTCGTTCCTGTGATTTTCGTGAGAAAAATGATTACAAAATGCAATGTGTTCCGGAAGGATTAAATGCAGATTCGTAAAGCAATATAAATCGTGCACAAGCAGGAAAATCAACATGAAAAAAGAAAATGCTATATTTTTTAAAATAGGGTAGCAGGAAAAAATTATAGCATGGGGCAAATTTTATTTTTAGAATTTGGAGTTGTGACCATAAATTTGTCAACTTACCATCAGTAATCTTCACGATAACTTTGGCCACCGACTGTCTCCTCCTACTCAAGTCTCCAATCCGATTAGGTCTTCTATCTCTCGAGTCAATTGTAAGCGTGTAGGTGCTCTTGGTTTCGGCATCGAGCCATTTGGCAGTGTACAGCACTCCAGAGGTCTCTTCCAGGAAAAAGTCTTGTCCTTCATTTCCGCTGGATATTGTCAACAGCACTTTGGAATCAGGTCTTCTCAGTCGGAACACGACAGAGTGTGGTGGCGCAGTTTCCGATACTTCCACCTCGTAAACGTCCTTCTCGAATATGGCACCTCCTCCGGCAACACTCTGGTGATGATGGTGTGCGGAGGAGAAGGGAGATGAAGGGGAGAAGAATGAGGATGAGGAGATCCCAGACAAATGATACGAAGACGAGGAGGAAGACCAGAGAACATCGGAGAGGCGGACTTGGAAATCCTGTTATTTTACAACATTAAATTGCGTGACCGTGAAAAATGCAAAATACTCAAATAAATTATGCCTTATCAGTTTATGTCAAATCTTCAAATTTTACAAATAAAGTTATTTTTATCATGCTTCCATAAATCATACAAAAGTAAAGAGGATTTTAAACTGACCTTTTCCGAAATTTTGGCTGGACTACCTCGATCAGTCGCCTTGAGTGTCAAGTTGTAGTTGTACAGCTTCTCTGGATTCATCCAGTGAAAGTTTTCTGCTACCACTGGTGACATTTCGATATAAAACTCATTTCTGGAGCTGGTCGGACTCACACGAAACAGGCCATTAGGATCTCCCTCTTTGATTTCCAAGTCTACGATTCCGTTCTCACCCTCGTCAGGGTCACGGATTGACACGATTGCGTAGATTATTCCGTATGGTCGTATTTCAACCTAGAGAAATCCAGCAAAGATAAAATTAGTAAAATACTGAAAATAATTTTAGTGACAAAAAAATATTTAACAGAATATGAGGATGTGAAAAAATTATATAAAAACGAGTTTACCTGTGGCGGACGATTGATGCGTATTTGGGGTGCGTAACGATTAACAGGACGGATATGAACATTTACCGTGGCGAAGCTACCTGCGTTCGGGGAAGGATTCCACCGATTTTTGGCACGAATACGGAGCGCCTCCCGATTAGCAGGAGAATTCGATAAACCACTAGTTACTCTACTGTCACTCGCGTCATCTCCCAAATCGTGGTAGCCCATGAGTGGGCGAGTGGGAGAAAGCACCCCGGTGATAGGATCGACACACCAATGATCGTTCCATTCGGGTAGGCTGTTAAATATAGCAATTAAAATTTACATTTATTTTTGAGTGTAGTACGAGATCTACTACTTTTTGGAATGGTAAACTAATTTATTTTTGCACTCTTGTTTTAGTTCAACGCTTTACATGCTTTCTTAACTGGTATATGGACTTTTTTAATGCTAGATACCAACGTGCTATTGAGGTCCTGGATGTTGATAAATTAGAATTAGGGATGAGAAGTGCGGATGTGGGAAAAGTGAAGCTGTCCTCATAATTTTCCGATCGATTCTTATGGAAATGCCCAAAAACTCTTTCAAAAGGGTCTTGTAACTATCTCTGGTATACCCGACAAGATTCATCTTGTTCACACATAAACTCATCTCCTGGTCAATAAATTTCCTAAATATCCACGAAAAGTGGATTGCAAATTGAAAGAAATCTTATTGCTCAAATCAAGCACAGTCAATCTCCCCTATTTTTGTTAATAAATTTATCATGTCTTTTCTGAATTTAGGGATTCTTTTCTACGGAACAATTTGAGTGAAAAATGGACTTCGATTCATCCAAAATCCCAAAATCTTCGTGAAATGTAAACACAATCCAATATTAACCAACTAACCTAATTTTCCTTCCAAAGTAAGCGAGACTTCTCAAACGCTACAAACCATGTACCTAGTTAGGAACGTACCTAGGTTTTCATGAATACATCCAATTTATTTATTTATCCCTGATTAATGTGACCAAACGGAAACGCAGAATGCTAAAGCATACAAATGAAATTGCCTAACAAGGAACCACAACTAGTACGTTTGCATAACATATTTGCTTCTGCATCCCCAAAAAGATCTGCTCAGTGCGCTTGTAAAGCCTTTCATAATTCGTTTTTTAGAGATGAAACAGGAAAAACTGGCGGTAACGAAGGTTGGAATTTATTACATAATGACATCGAAATACAAACAAGATGTGATGAGAAAGCAAACAAACCAGAGAGTAAGCAGAGAAGGCTCACACCTTTCCATGCATTTAGATGGGCTTATTTGTACAAAGACCATCACCCAAACTATCCAAGCGTACATAGCGAGATTGGCCGAGTTGCTTCTCATGTTATGCAAGCAAACAATGAGCACGTTGAAGAATACATTTCTCGATAAGAATTTTAAGAATATCAACTTTCTCCAGTGAAACATATAGCTGGAGAAAACACATAGGACCAGCTATCTCATCATGTCAGCCATGCAAACCAACAACTCATCATGTATTTGATGTTGTAATGTAGCTTATGCAGTTAATTTAGGTTTTATGGATTTTTCTCTTGTTATATAGCCCTTTGTAAAATCCAATGAAGAAAGCATACATGTAGCACGTACGCAGATGAATAATTTGTTTACACTACAAAGAGAAAATTTTATTTATGAGGCTGGTCATATAATACCGTTATAAATTATAGATGACACTGGCATCTGTTACATATATGCACTACATGCGATTCAAATTCATGATTCTACTTCCTCTTCTCTGAATAAAGTCTTTCCCACAGTAATAATGCATATGGGAAAGAACGACGGGTGTTCGTGTGATATTACGCAGAAACCCATTTTACAAGGACGATGGCATCCACAACATCATCATCAACTTATATGAAATAACTAAATAGGTATATGAGCACACCTCGATCTAAACATGATTGCATTACATCACGTCATCATCATAGCATCCTATCATGTCATATCACATCATCGTCATTGTCCCAGAGAACGTTATCCAGAACGAAGTAGAGCATAATATCCTGAAACCATTTCTAAACATATTGTACGCTGATGTTCCACAAACAAAATCGATTGCTGCAACTAATTGATCATTTTCCTCCTTAAAGCATATAATTTCCGTTCGTCTATAATAATTCATGTGTTATGTAAGGTATTATACATTACTTGTGAGTTTGTGCTGCAGTATAAACCGAGGAGAAAGCCAGAGTACACCGCCACAAGTACATTAACAATTTATGTAGCTTATAGAGGCTATCTGGAATGTTCATTGGTCTTGCTGTAAAACGCAGTGAAAGTAGGAGGAAGTCACAAAATGATATAATGAATTTTGTTTACTTTCATTTACCATCTACCCACAGCTACATAAACGTAATATATGGCTTGGTGGTAGTAAACGGATAGTTATCTCTGTGATGAAGATGACGTATGCCATATGCGGAGGCATTTATTTCGAAACAGCTGCCATCAATCCATTCTTCTCTGTCGCTTCTTGTCCTCCTCCAAATTACATTCACGCATTTCTCTGCTTAAAACGTTCATGGTCTGGTGGAATAGTTAGATGGAATATTCTGCAGTAATGTGGTAAGCACCATACGCATTATGTCAGAAAAAGTAATTTATTTGTAGCAGATGGATCAATTTCTTGTCTGGATAAACACATCCATGTTTCATTTAAGCATTGCCTCCACTTTTGAAACTGCTTGACAAATAACAAGAACAAGAGTTTGTTGCTATTTATTCGGTAATCTTGAACAAGCATCTTCTTAATGCTTCATTACACAAAAGTTTTAAAGATGCACTTTTCGAACTATGCAAGCGAACCGTGGAAAGCCAACCGCAAAACGCATTATCATCCCCGTTTTTCATTCAATTAGATATGGTTACATGATGTGTGCGTGCGTGCGCATTAATGGTTGAAAATGTTGTGTGCAAGCATGCAAGCTGTACATGTATAGAGATTAGATGATTGGAATGTACGACGAAAATTGTCATCTTTGGGTTTATTAAGTTTCAAACACCTCATGTTGTTCTTTTGGATGTAGTGAAACTAAATTCAGCAAATTTAAAATTTTTGCTTTAAACATGCATTTTTGCTAGCGGGTAGCCATGTCAATGTCAAATAGAAAAGCAAAATTTTCCCACGAGCTCATTCCTATAGAAACAAGGATCCACCTCTCACGTCCTCTTGGTTGGCTATGATGACAAGCTCCATGAATCAAAAATAACCAAAGTTCCAACGGAGCTATTTATTCACATGCATAACACGTCAGGTAGAGACACCGGCAAAGCAAACAGGTATCGCGAGGTTGTATTAGAAAACCGGTAGGATAATTGCTTATTATGCAAACGAACGTACACCAAAAGACGGCATACAAGAAACCATACACTTTGTTGCTAATAGACGAGGTAGGGTCTAAAGCAGTAATTGTAGAAACAATGCAATGTCGACTCCTTCTCACCCTGAGAGTCAGAGTCGGTGGGTGCAAGTTACACATTTACCACTTACCAGACAATGTACACACGATTACATAATAAGAAATAAGAACACACATGGAAAATAAATTACTTCCAAACACGAAAGAATCATCTAATAATTTAAGCCCTACCTACTATAGGTACACATGAACGAGGTAAATTTTCCAGCAAAACCAGTCAAGCATTGAAAATTGAAATAATAATGAGAAGGCTAATTTAACAGGTCAAGTTTTTTGAGTGAAGATTCATAGAATTAAGGAGAATCGTAATCTAAATTAATGACTGGATCGTCTTTCTTTAAATTTTTTCGAAGACACTGATCCACCACCGTCTGGACAATTTACCAGCATTTACGCACAAAATATTGGGTGCCTTTTCGATTAAATAAAAATTCCGTGTCCAAAATCTAGTAATATCCACACATTCATCAACTTTAATGACTATATGAACCAAAGGGAAGACATGCATGATGCCTCTCGCATTCAAATGAAGTCTATTGAATAGCAGATCATTGGAATTTATAATTTTAAGGAGATAGGTAGTGAAGCATTCAATGTTCACATGTCATGCCAAATCATTCATTTATACGAATGTAAATAAGTTGAACGTTAAAACAATGCCTTCATTACAGTATTTAAAGGAATTTTCATCCTCCCATTTTAAAAATCATTTTTAAAGTAATGTTTTATAATAATTGAATTTATTTTTTCTACGACGAATTGAGTAGATATGTCGAAAGCTTAAGTGTTGAGAATGTGACAGTCAGCACTTTTGTTGTTCTACTTTTTCACACTGTAAGCATCCTTTAAGCTAAACAATTATTATCATGATTGAGCAACGAACTTAGTTGCATTCTGGTAGATGCTGGTTTCTATTTATATTTGGCAATATTTCATCCTACTTATATATATTTATAAGTGCAAAATACAAACCAGAGTGCACTTTGTGCAAAAAGTGACCGACTCACTGATTTAAAGAATGCATGTACGTATGTCACATATATCAAATCCAAACTATGCAGTTTCATGTTTTCCGAAACAAGATGATCATAAAAAACTGTGCTCTATAATGTAGAGAAATGCATTTTTATCACTCAACAATGCACATTTGCATACCTTCTTGTTAAATTGGAACAAAACTTGTGCATGGCATATTTGTTTCAAAGTCAAAACCACACTGAGGTCACATACGTAACATTTTTTCTCTTGAACTGAAACATGGCTTGCAAAAATGCAGCATACCATTAGTTACATGATCCAACATGATGCACGCTGCACACCGCAGGATATCATATTTACAATTTTGCTCTACTAAAAATCTGTTATAATTGCGAAAACAGAGATAGCAAAAACATCAGTTTTTAAATACAAACACACATTCATTTCTAATTGGTACTGCAGATGCATCTAACTTCTTATTTATTTCAATGAAAGAACGACACCTTGACTCCAGATCTTAACCTTTGCTCTCTCATTTGCCTTCTCACTGGTTGCACTTACGTGTGTACTCTCATCTCTCAGATTACATTTTGAACTTCACACAAAACTGTGGTACGAGGAGCCAGAGCGGCGGAGTCACTGGCTCCAACGGCATTTTCCTGCCTGCAACTTCATGTCATGAATCATGAAATTAAACATTTTTATGAATGCAAACTTCTGGCTCTTTGAAAGAAGTGAGAACTTGTTCATCTCTCTTTATCGTCATCTACACTGCCGTTTGCCATCTCACGTACTCAATTTATTTTTAAGTGTTACATGTAGATTTCATCGCAGGTCACCCGGAACCAAACTTGCAAAATCTTAGCTAATTATCATTAATTATTCCTCGTTAAAACTACAATTTGTCTTGTCATTGTTATTCAATTAAAATTTATCTGATTTCTTCCAAAAAGTTAGCTTCCTCAAATCGAGTTTTAAGATATCTCGTTACCTTTTTAATCTAACCTTTTTTTCAACCCCATTTTTTATTTGCTTGTCCTTAATTGGCTTCTTTTCTCTACTAATCCCTACTCCATCAATAAAAAGTCACCTAATTGCTATAATTCACGGTGGGTTAACCCATATACCTTTATATGGTATGGTTATAAATGATAGATAAACGTGTACAAGAAAAACAAACATAAATATCACTTTTCTATTTCGAAAAAAATCCAGGCGCTATATCATTGGAAAAGATCATTAGTTTAAAGTTTAAACACATTTTTACAGTCTTTAAACAAGATTTGCGGCACTATTGAAATGAAAATAATGCCTCATGTTCGCCCTATAAAACGCAACACGCAAACAAACAGCGTCATTCATCTCCTTATCATCATGATAGCCTCCTTTAATTCCCCCATTTAAGTTTACGATTCGCATCATTTTTATTGCATTTTTATACCCCGCTTTTGGTGTCCCTCAGCCAATTAACCGTAAAATGCGACGCATCAGCCTATAAAAATTATAACGCTATAAAACCAAAAGTAAACAAGCGAATAACCAAAGACTACATACACTTGACACAATAAATGGACCAGACCACTGGTTAACTTGAAAACTCATTCATGATCATAAACTTTTGAATTTCCTATCCTAAATAACCTCACATGCGACAAAAGCAAGTGATGTTGATGCATGAATGAAAGGCGTTTGCAAATGTATCATCCAGCAGCACACCACCGGCAACTAACCAAGCTCGCGTTTAATACGCCCTTTTCATCCTGTCATCATGCTCACATTATCCATTTATTTTTTTATTCCTGTCATCGCATCTTTCCTGCTTTTGCATCTGGCATCATGGCTTGTTTTTGTTGTGAAATATATTGGACAAAAAAATGCCGCACCCACACAAACAAACGGAGATAATGCAGCAGGAGCAAAAACATCGTTGAGTAATAAAACGTGTTTGATAATTCAGTGGGAAAAAATTTAAAACAAGAAGTATCCATTTTATACACACACGTACAGATCCAAATCAAACAGATGCAAGAATCTGATTACGACTTTCGAATATTCGACCATCAACAAAAAATTACAATGAGAAATTATAAATTTTCATATAAACCGCATAGCGCAAACACTGATAAAAGCCTGATTTGCTCAAAGCAAGTGTTCTCTGCAGTTTTATGAATCGCACCTTGTTTTTCCCCTCGTTTGAGTCGGATGAACTCTCCGATGATGAAAGTCACGTTTTTGCTTCTCACACACACACAAAAACGCTACATTAAAATAATAAATTGAGAATTATGCACATCATATCATGCAAACTGAGAGATGAATATTTGCCGCATATTAAACAGCAAAAATGCTTCCCCTTAGAAAATCCGCTCATAAATAAACGAAAATTATAATGAACTTTACCCCTGGGGAATACTAATAAGCTTTGATGATGATGAATATATATATTTTTCGGGTCTTTTTTAAATGCGCGGGTATGTTGTATTGTTCGCAATCTGTCATGCTGCTCAACTCACTTTGCATATTAAGCGTTAAATTTGGCCGCGATGTGTAATAAAAACAGGATCTTTATGGGAATAACTGGATCACTTGCAAAAAAACTGTTTTATTATGCCCATCATCGCCATTTGCTCAGGTTTTAGCATTCTTATACAAATTTTTGTAATGTGTTTGGTGTCGAATGGGCTTATGAGCAATTTCATTGTTAGAGAAAAAATTACATTATTATTTATATGATCACGGAGACTGGCACGTCAGGAGAAGCTCATGAATCATTGGCGAGTTAATAAAAAAAATGTGTTGTTAGCGAAATGGAATAGTCATCATAAATAATACGAAGGTTTTTTAGAAGGTGCCAAAATACATACTGCTAATCTACGGAATTTGCTCAACAAGTTTTTGAGGAGTAACCGATTCACTAGTCAAATACTAAATGGGAGTTAAATATGCTACGAAATTTTTATCAAACTAGTCATGACAAAGCATGAGCGAAATAACGTAGATGAATACGTACATCTATGTAATAAACCTGACAACAGGATATAGAGACCTTGCGACGAAATTTGAGCAAAATTTTTACAGAAATTGCTATAATTGTGGCAAAAATAAACAAAACGGGGCGAAATTAGACTATAAATGCGCTTATCCTC